>LAPY01000238.1:204222-215882 GCA_000970635.1 Eragrostis tef
CGCCGCCGCCGCCTCAAAGAAGCCGCCGGCCTCGCAGCCGTCGCAGCCCGCCAAGTTCGGCATCCTCCACTTCTTCGAGCGCCAGAGCCAGGCTTCCCAGACCGTCAAGCGCCAGAAGCCCGACCCCGCGCCGCCTCCCCCTCCGCCACCGCCGTTGCTGCCGCCGACCGAGGAGGAGCCGTCGGAGGTCTCGCCGGAGGTCACCAAGACGCTGGCGCCGAAGCGGGTTAGGTTTTCTCCCGGAATGGTGAGTGATTCCTCGATCTCTGAGTATGGTCCGATTTGGTCTGCTCCAGCTGCAGCTCGTATGGACTTATGTGCTTGGTCTCGTGGCTTGTTTGTGCGGTTCAGTTGATTAAGCAGAGCCAGGACGATGGGGGTGCTGAGGTGGTGACCTGGAAGATCTCGCCGGTGAACGATCGCCTGCGCACTCTGAAGTCCAGGCATTTTCCAGGGATGGCGCTTAATCCGTGCTCAAATAACGAGGTACACAAACACTGCAGTTTCTTTGCGTACATTTAGAGTTCTTACATGCTCATGTGCATATGCTGGTGCAGTTCACCAATGACCATGATGGTGTGCGTGTGTTTCGGCGTGTGCCAAGCTGGTGCATGAACCAGCGGGGCAATAGATGAAATTGTCAATATTTATTGGGTTTCTAATTTCAGCTTCTGTGTAACTTCCATGGTAGAAAAATTCATCTCTTGAGGCTATGAAGAAATGGCATTCATCTCCGCTGGGCATATCAAGATGTACTTCCGCAGGACGTGATTCCAGCGTGAGTGGATCTGGTCCGGTTGCCTGCGATATCGTGGAGGACAGTCAGAGCCCATTCCGGACTCCACCATCGCTGTCCTATGGCTGCAGTGAGGTACGTTCATTATCGGCTTATCATTTTGCGTGTTGTAGGCTAAAACCGCCAGTACTTTTCATGGGTAATAGTTCTTTATTCATTTTGCAGCAATTGAATGGTGGTGTCACTTCCAAGAGTGGACCTGAACAGATGGGAGCAGGGCAACACAAAAAGGTGAACTAGACAAGTTCTTTAAGCTACTACTAGAGGTTCTTTACGCTTCTACAGTGAAAGGTAGTAATGCCTTTTGTAATTGTTCTCTTTCCAGGCATTACTTGATCTTCTTGATCAAGTTGAGGATGCAATTATGGAAGAAGAATTGCCTATTGATCCTGTGAATAAAGGAGTGCAAGACACAAACGGGCATAATAATGACTGTAATGTTTCTCCTGTTGTTAATGTTGACCCAACTATCCCATCCAAGAAATCAGTTGATGCCCCACCCTTCGATAGTTTTCTTGTCTTAGAGGTTTGCCTTTTGAACTTTCTCCTGTTTCTTTTATGTCAAAGAGCTCTCCTAGCGATGAACGAGGAATTTGGTGGTATTCTTTACCTTTCAGGTATCAGAAAAACACAAGGTTGATGATTCATCATGTGATCGCTATCCTGTTAAGGTGTGTGGCCATTTTACCATCAGTACTAGGTAAATGTGCGATAGCCTCTTGTTATTCTGCCAAGTCACTGTTTGACTGTTTGTTATGACAGGTTTTGCGTTTGCTAAATGAACACTCTGGGCAAGAATGTGCAGTGCATTTGTGTGATGAGTGGTCAGTACACAATAATAACCTTTTCAAACTACCTAATTCACCCTGTCCCCCTCATGTCCCCTTATTTTTTGATTATGTAACTTACATCCTTGGTGGTTACTGTAATCACACACCCTTAGCACTTCCTGAACAAGGTTCATAAGCTATGTTATCTATGTAAACACCATGCTCTATCACCACTAGTCCTATTGATCTTCCTGTTCATACAATTGCAGGCTCCATAGTATTGTTGGGCCTGGAGACACTGTGAGTGTCATCGGAGAATTTAATGACCAAGGAAAATGTATTGTTGATCATGACAGGAATCTTGTTGTCATCCATCCAGAATTGCTTATTTCTGGGACACGGGTTAGTATTATACTTCGTCCTCTGATAAATTTTGTTCCTTGTTCCAACAAGTACATTTAATTCAGATAACAGTGTAACTTACTATTACAAATCATTAACTGTAAAGTTTAAAAAACGTTCCAAATTGCAAGAATATTTTCAAGTTTTCCTAAAGTGTAATTTGATACTTAGTATATTCTATTTTAGGTTGCTTCCAGTTTCCATTGTCCAAGAAGATCTGTACTTGATGACAGATTAAAAGGCAATGAATATTCAATCAGTGCGTTGATTGGTACTCTGCTTCATCAAGTCTTTCAGGTTCTCTGCAATCTCTACTAACTGCAATCTCTACTAACTTGTGTTACTACTTTCTGATCTACTGATGCCGAGATGCTCGATGCTCATTTAGGCATTTTGTTTGTGCCTCAGGCTGGGCTACTTGAGGATGCTCCTTCACGACAATTCTTAGAACAACAAGCGAAAGAGGTTCTTTTGAAAAACCTTGATAGTTTATATGCATGCTGGAGGTAGGAATCATGACAAAATGTCAAACTTTGACAGAGGATACAAGTTTTTTATGAGCTTGTTTGATCGTAGTAATGCATTGTCTTTTAATCCTTTTTCCCCCTTTAAGCTTGATAGGTGCCCACATGTTGTGAACTTATTTGGTATACCGATTTGCTACCTTCTAATATTCTCTTATGCAGCAAGTGAAAGCAACACATACTCCACGCTTATTGAAGCAACCCCCAAAATATTAAATTGGTTCAAATGCTTTTTGAAGGTAGATAACCTTGTTTTTGGATTATCAACAATTTCGTTTCTATCTATCCATCAATAGCTGCAAGGATTTCTAAACTTAGTAGATCTATTCCATAGTTCTAAATGTGTTCTCTTAGTTTCGTTGACAAGGAACCTTCCATTACAAACTATTCTTCTATCTTTTTTTAATCAATATTGTAGCATGCACTTGTTTGCTAATAATACACTGCACAGGGTTCAAAATGCTCCAATGTTGATTTTGGACGTACTGAAGGGAGGAAGACCATCGGAGTGACTGAGGTAGGGACAACATTGAGCTTTCAATAGTTTGGAACGTGGCCGCTGTGTTCGTGTGTATTTGGAGTCTTGGACCGATAGCAGGTCCCTTTCATAGTCTGCCACAAAATGAAAGAGTTCCCCGGGCATTCCTCTTTTCCTTATAGCACTCAATCATCAATATTTGCATTGTTTCCATGTTTAAAATTTGTGGCGAATTCTCACTCTATATCATAGATATCTTCATACCTCACAGTTTTATTTAGATGAAATCCTTGTGCTCCTTAGGTGATGGATATTGAGGAGATGGCATGGGCACCAAGATATGGTTTGAAAGGGGTTATTGATGCTTCTGTTAGATCTAGGGTTGATTCATGCAACGGTGGCTCATATGATAGAATAATGCCACTTGAGTTCAAAACGGGCAAAGGAACTAGTGGTCAGGTAAGTGCATGTTCCTTAATATCAATGAAAATGCAAATTTACTCCTATTTTTTGCATGCTTTATCCTTTTTTATGTTCTGCAACTATTTACATTTTATCTGTTACGAAAACTATACTTTTTTGAGGGGCCTTTGGGGATTGGTAACCTAGTATAGTGGCTGGAACAGAAACGTTATGAATTACTCCAAAGTTTCAGATGAGGTTTCCCATAGGATGTTTTTTCCCCTGATTTGATCTTATTTTCATACGTTTTTATTAATAACATAGCAATGAGATGTGATGCTTGATGAGCTTACTGTGTAGGAGCAGCCGTGACCTAATTTTTTCGTGTTTAACTGTCATCCTGTTAATCAGAAGCTGGTTCATTTTGATATATACGGACCAGTTTTTTCGTGTTTAACCGCCATCGTGTTTAACTGGTCGATATTTTACCATAACCACATGCCAGATTTTGTTACATACGGACCAGTGTTGGATACCATGCTTAATTTTGATATTCACTTCTGGAGCAGGAGATTTGTTATATTCTTCCCTTTCTCATGTTGCTAATTAGCCATCTACCCAATCGACACCGGGAAAACAAAATTTATTCATTTCATAAACTTGGTTGTGTATTTTCAAAATGTTTTTTTTATGTATCTACAGGCAGCTATGGAACACTCTGCTCAGGTGATATTGTACACACTTTTGATGACAGAGAGGTATACTCCTCAAGTTTCCAATGATTCGTCCTTTGATCCTAGGTTCTACAGTGACAGTCTTCCATTAGGCCCTTACCTCCTTTTTTCTTTCCCAGATACTTGAATAAGGATATTGACACGGGTCTCCTTTATTATCTTCACACAGACCAGACATTGGTAATCTTGTAAGATGATAGTATGGTACTCCATATGCGTGTTTTTACTGTACTCTTATAATTTTTTCCTTACTTTCTTAAGGGCATTAAAGTAAAGAGGTCTGATCTAATTGGGCTAATAATGCGTCGCAACGAGCTTGCCACTGAGATCCTGAAGGCATCAACTTCACAGAGTTTTCCTGCAATGTTACAGGTGGAACTTGACACTTGAGCGCAAATGGTTCATTTTTTCGAGAAATCAACTTAATTCCTGTTTCTTTTGTAGAGCCCATCCACGTGTAATGGATGTCGACACCTGACTTCATGCACCATATATCACAAGGTTTGTCCTCTCGGGTGCTAGAATTTAGATTTTCTGTACGACGCTCTTAGAAGTTTCACCTTGATAAGAAACTGTTTATCTGATTATGTAAACTATAGATGCTTTTTACTATTCTTCATAGGCATACTTAAATTTTGTTGATACAGGCCCATGGAGGCAATGCCGCAACTAGCGGGCTCGGTGATCTATTTGACAACCTTGTCAATCACTTAACAGTTGCACATCAAGACTTTCTTAAACATTGGGATAGGCTTATTGATCTCGAAGCTAGAGCTTCTCAGGTAATTTAATTTGCCATCAGTGCCGTGGAAGCTAGAGCTTTACTTGCTTAATCTTGGTTTGCGAAAATTTCAGGTAAAAAAGAAGGATCTTTTCCAGCCTCATCATCCGAATTCTGGGAGCAGGAATTCTGCCACAGCATATTTTTCCCTTGATATAAAAAATGGGTACTCAATAGATTCTTCAGGAAAAAGCAAAAGGTACGTATATAATTTTGTGAGGCAAAAGATGCAGCCAGAAACAGCTGATCAGTCAGAAGCTCAATTAGACAGTGTAGATCTCAGCTTCAAATGTGGTGATTCTGTGGTATGTCTTACACTTATCACACACTACCTCCACTTTTCTTGAGATTGCTTTAGTACAAAGAACAGACACTACAATTAGTGCATATTCTTTGTCCTTAACATCATCTAAAGAAAAGTGGAGTAAATTTTATTTACCAATGAACTTTGTTTCTTTTATCTTTCCCTGTAATAAATTGTATCATGTCTCCTGCTGGTTTATTTAGGTGCTTAGCACTCAAAGGATAACTGTTGCAAATGGATCTATTAGGGATATCAGCTGCTCTCATATAACGGTATAACTTGACCGCAGCAGATCTTCAGATAATCTATCCATTAATTGTGTTGGGTTGAAATTAAGAATTTCGAATGGAAATTTTGCAGGTTTCTCTGCCACGCCGTCTGAGACTTCCTGATAGTAATTCCTTGTCAGAGCAAGAAGATCTCACACGTGAAATTTGGCGGATAAATAAGGATGAATCTAGCTCTTCATTTGCTATAATGAGGTTGGATCTGTTTTCTTCCAGACTCGACTGGTGATTCACAAAAGTTCAATCTTTCTAACATAATTGCATATTTGAACTATTGCCAGACTCAACCTTGTCCAGCTATTTGCTCAGAATCCGCGGAACTCTCACCTAAGGAAGTTGATTGTTGATCTTGAGGTCCGTTCTCACACTACCATATTCATGTTGTAGCATGTGTTCAAACCCTGTTTATTCTGGAATTTTCTAATGTGGATACCTATAGGCTCCCAGGTTTGATAGCGGAGGGTTGCTTAGCCAAGATCCTGCGCTATCATACATACGCTCTCTACCAAGTTTGAACAATGACCAACAGCGATCACTGCATAAAGTAAATATTTGCTCTTTCAGTTCTTAATCCCTTTTCAGAATCTGGATATTTATGTATATGCTTAAAAATAACACATATACTGCTTTCAGATTCTTGGAGCAAAAGATTATGCTCTGATTCTAGGTATGCCTGGAACAGGCAAAACATATACGATGGTGCATGCGGTGAAGTCATTATTAATAAGAGGAGAATCTGTCTTGCTAACCTCATATACTAATTCAGCTATTGATACTCTACTCATGAAGTTGAAGACTGAGGTTTGTGTTTTTTCCTTCATGCAGTAGCATGTTCTCCAATTTTCTCCTTTGCTCGGCATGCTTAATGGATTCAAGAAACCTTCATGTGGCTTTCCTCCTCGTGCCTTTATTTTTCAATCTAGTTGACTGCACTCCAAATAATCAAATTTTCCTGCCGTGCCAGCTTGAACACCCAACTGAAATGACCCACAAAATGAGAATAATATTCTAACTAATGTCTCAATCTTGTAGGGCGTAGATTTTATCCGTATCGGAAGAGAGGAAGCTGTACATCCTGATGTCAGGGCCCACTGTTTGTCAGGTCAGAACTTATACTACATTAATATATGTCCAGTTTATTAATTAAAGAAAGCATGTTGTGATTGTTTGTTGTGTAACAGCAACAGAGATGCAATCAGTGGATGCTATTAAAACAAGGATGGAGCAAGTGCAAGTTGTTGGAGTTACTTGTTTGGGGATATACCATCCCTTGCTAGCACATAAGAAGTTTGACACATGTATTATGGACGAGGCTGGGCAAATCACATTACCGGTAAGTACAAATCAGAAATGATTGGTAACACTGCATTTAAAGTATATGATGCAAAGTTTAATAGTTATGCGCATTCAACGCGAGGACTCACTTTGTGATAGCAAACTACTGAAATGCTAAACCAGAATGTTCTGTATAAATAATTTCTGAAGAGGCGTAGAACCTTATGCTTGCAAACTTTTTACTCACCAGGTATCATTGGGACCTTTGATGCTTGCAACAAAATTTGTTCTAGTGGGAGACCATTACCAGCTACCTCCACTTGTTCAGGTATCTGTTACTATGATTGTGTACTTGTCTTCATAGTCATTTTCGTGCCATTCTTTCTTTAGTTGATTATTTTGTAAAATGATAATAGAGCTCTGAAGCACGAGAGAACGGGATGGGCATTAGCTTATTCTGGAGGTTGTCAGAAGCGCATCCCCAGGCAATATCAGCATTGCGATGCCAGGTCTTTAACACATTTTCTTTTATTACCATCTCAAGCAATTACACATATTTTCTGCTGAGTGAAATACCCTTCTACCAGTGAAACTCACTATCTTTAGCTGCCTTCTTGCAGTACCGTATGTCATCTGGGATCATGGAGCTCTCAAATTCATTGATTTACGGAAGTAGGTTGTCCTGTGGTTCGTTAGAAATTGCAAACGCGAAACTCAAGTTTTCTGGTAGAGAACCCGTTCACTTGAAGTTGAAAGAGGTAGCATTGCTTTCCTTTCCCTTAAATTTTTATGCCTTTCCAGCTTAGAGATGCTCCGTTGCCCAACTAGATTCAGCCGACTCCTTCTAACAGTTGGTCCATTTATTTTTCATTGCAGATATTGAACCCTGATAGGACTAATGTCTCAATCTTGTAGGGCGTAGATTTTATCCGTATCGGAAGAGAGGAAGCTGTACACTCTGATGTCAGGGCCCACTGTTTGTCAGGTCAGAACTTATACTACATTAATATGTGTCCAGTTTATTAATTAAAGAAAGCATGTTGTGATTATTTGTTGTGTAACAGCAACAGAGATGCAATCAGTGGATGCTATTAAAACAAGGATGGAGCAAGTGCAAGTTGTTGGAGTTACTTGTTTGGGGATATACCATCCCTTGCTAGCACATAAGAAGTTTGACACATGTATTATGGACGAGGCTGGGCAAATCACATTACCGGTAAGTACAAATCGGAAATGATTGGTAATACTGCAGTTAAAGTATATGATGGAAAATTTAATAGTTATGCACATTCAACGTGAGGACTCACTTTGTGATAGCAAACTACTGAAATGCTAAACCAGAATGTTCTGTATAATTAATTTCTGAAGAGGCATAGAACCTTATGCTTGCAAACTTTTTTATTTACTCACCAGGTATCACTGGGACCTTTGATGCTTGCAACAAAATTTGTTTTAGTGGGAGACCATTACCAGCTACCTCCACTTGTTCAGGTATCTGTTACTATGATTGTGTACTTGTCTTCATAGTCATTTTAGTGCCATTCTTCCTTTAGTTGATTATTTTGTAAAATGATAATAGAGCTCTGAGGCACGAGAGAACGGGATGGGCATTAGCTTATTCTGGAGGTTGTCAGAAGCGCATCCCCAGGCAATATCAGCATTGCGATGCCAGGTCTTTAACACATTTTCTTTTATTACCATCTCAAGCAATTACACATATTTTCTGCTGAGTGAAATACCCTTCTACCAGTGAAACTCACTATCTTTAGCTGCCTTCTTGCAGTACCGTATGTCATCTGGTATCATGGAGCTCTCAAATTCATTGATTTACGAAAGTAGGTTGTCCTGTGGTTCGTTAGAAATTGCAAATGCGAAACTCAAGTTTTCTGGTAGAGAACCTGTTCACTTGAAGTTGAAAGAGGTAGCATTGCTTTCCTTTCCCTTAAATTTTTATGCCTTTCCAGCTTAGAGATGCTCCGTTGCCCAACTAGATTCAGCGCTCCTTCTAACAGTTGTGTCCAATTTATTTTTCATTGCAGATATTGAACCCTGATAGGGCTGTAATCTTTGCCAACACAGGTCTTTGCTAAGTTCAAGAAGTTACTTCATTCCAATTTCTCTTTCAGTCCTATAGTCATTGCCAAAAGCTAACTATGTGACTAAATTCTGCAGATCAAATTCCAGCCCTTGAGGCCAAGGAACACAGAACAGTGAACAATCCTACAGAAGCACACATTGTTTCATGGGTATGTACTGATCTAGCTATGGTGGTATGGATTGTATTTCATGCATTTCTGTGTTATTCATCTGCTAATATACTGCCGCTGTTTGGCTTATTTATGCTGCACTTCTTATGTGTCATGTAAAAATAGTTACGAGTAAAATGCACCAGGGGGTCTCTAAACCTTTGCTACAGTGTCACCTAGGTTCATAAACTCTGAAATTAGGATCTGGGTCCTCCATCTTTCTGATTTGTTCAAGCTAGTTCTATACCCCTTCAACCAGGCTCCCATCTAACTACCCACCTGCAATGTCTGGTGGCAAACTTTGTTGAATTTCATGCATTGGTCTGGAGCTGTTTTCACGTGACTGTATTAGAGATGGAATATGTTACCTTTTACTTGGTGCACTCCTGCAGATCACCAGAGAACTAATAAGGAGAGGTGTACCTCAAGAAGATATTGGAATCATAACCCCATACAACGCCCAAGTGAATCTCATTCAGCAATGCACCGATGGTTTGGTTGAGGTTCATACAATCGACAAATACCAGGTTGCCAACGATTCTAAGTCCTTAACCTGAAACTTTTAATAGATTGTGCTTACAATGGTGATAATGCAACGAGAATATAATTGTAGATGCATTCAATTATGCCTTTTTGTATAATGTTGCCAAGTAGTCAAGCCTCCAGATTCGTCTGCGAAAAATTACCCTGATTCTTTTTCCTGGAAATAGTTCTTTCATCAGATAATTATGGTTGCTGTTTTTCCCTTTTAATAAAGGGAAAAGAACTTAAGGCTTGAGAGCATCCTTTTTTTTTTGGTTTGATTGTTCAGTTACTTATGGTGACCTTCTAACGCTGTTGAAATTGATTTCTTCCAGGGTAGAGATAAGGAATGTATTATAGTATCTTTTGTGCGCTCCAGTGTGAATTCAAGGGCTAGTGGCTCTCTGCTTGGCGATTGGCACAGGATCAATGTTCTGTTGACACGTGCAAAGGTAACTTGCAATTTCCCATGTCAGTTATTCTCCGCAATTGTTTTCCATTAGAAGCATAATGGACATTTAGTTTTTTCAACATTATTAACTAGAGATGATCTTGCATTGTCTTTGTAATGGGGGAAAATCCGCATAATATAGTTAATACTATATCACTTTTAAGTTTTAACAGAGAAGCCATAAGATGTGAGTCTCCGCATCGATGCATATACTTTCAACGGCCTTTGTATAGCAAAAGCATCATTTATAGGGCTCCTTTTGTGCTCCAATATTCTGAACATCTTTTGGTGTGTTTGTTGCAGAAGAAGCTCATCATGGTTGGATCCTGTGGAACACTTTCAACAATCCCGTTGCTGAGGCTTCTTGTTGAAAAGGTAGCGGAGACTGGCGGTCTATTGGATCTGACAAATAAGGACGCACATTCTTTTGGAGAACGCAAAAGTTCTCGGTAGAATGCAAAGTAGGTAGTGTAACATTTTGTAGGTTATGGTGGGTAAAGCTGTAAATAGTGGCTTTGGAATGTATAGTAACCATAGCCAATGTTTTTGCCTCGCTTGACCGAGTAACAGCTAAACGCTGATTTTGTATAGTAAAAGGGCATCAGGGTCTTTTTGTCATGTAATTGCTAGTTATTGGCAATGTACGTTTGCACGGCATGTAAATTTTGTAAACAAACTCTGTATTGCACTTTCTGTGAAGAAAAAAACCGAGTGTTGCCTGTGTCAATTTTCGACTTTATACTCTGAGTAATTGAGTAGCGAGATCCGACTGGGAGTCGGACTAGTCCAGCGTGCTATGGAACTTGACTCCGACAGGAATTCAAATTCGACCGCACTCGGATCGGTATTCCTCGTCGAGAAATAAAAGGGAACCGATCCTTCGATCACAGCGTTGGTTGCTGCAACTGCGAGATCGCATGCAATGGCCGCCCATCCGAAGCAGATGTTCGGCGAGCCCATCTCTCTGGTTGGCCCGACGCCCGCCGACCTGGAGAGCACGGCGGAGCTCGAGAAGCTCCTGCACGAGGCGGGGCTGTACGAGAGCCCCGAGGAGTCGGCGGTCCGCCAGGGGGGGCTGCGGGGACGCCATGGTGGACGAGGCCACGGCCTTGCTGCTCCCGTTCGGGTCCTACCGCCTCGGCGTCCACGGCCGGGGCTCCGACATCGACGCCCTCGTCGTGGGCCCCTCGTTCGTGGACCGCGACGAGGACTTCTTCGGCGGGCTGGGCGCCGCGCTGGCCGAGGACGAGGCGGTGACGCAGCTGCAGCCCGTGCCGGGCGCGCACGTCCCCGTCATCAAGATGCGGGTCCGCGGCGTGCAGGTGGACCTCGTCTACGCCAGCGTCGCGGGCCTCCCCGTGGTGCCTCGCGACGGCCTGGACCTCGGCGACCGGTCCGTGCTCCGCGGCCTGGACCACGCCACGGCCCGCAGCCTCAACGGCGTGCGCGTGGCCGACGAGATCCTGCGGCTTGTCCCCAACCTGCCCGCGTTCCGCACGGCGCTGCGGTGCGTGAAGCACTGGGCCAGGGCGCGGGGCGTCTACTCCAACGTCGCGGGCTTCCCGGGCGGCGTGTCCTGGGCCATCATGGTGGCGCGCGTGTGCCAGCTCTACCCCAACGCCGCGCCGTCCATGCTGGTGTCCCGCTTCTTCCGCGTGTTCAGCCAGTGGCGGGGGGGGGGGGCGGCC
>LAPY01000238.1:230551-245359 GCA_000970635.1 Eragrostis tef
TCCGCCGTAGCAATCCGCTACAGTACCTACCCCGTCGTGCGACGTGTGGTCGGCGTCAGGTGCTGTATCGCGCTCGCGCCGATCGAGCCGTACGTGATACTACTACACACCGAGAGAGTGAGGCATAGTCAGTCGGATGGGAGCATACGTCGAAAAGGCTGAACTGAAGCATCGTTTCCGAGGCGGTGGAATCCACGTCAAACCTCAACCAAAATGCGTCGCCATCGGCGCCGGTCACCATCGCCGGGATCATGTCGTGTGAGGCTCGTGGCTCTGGATGGCACTCTCCGGCACCGTGCCGGTGACGACGATCGAGTCGGTCCCAGACCAGAGCCAAGAGAGCGGACAAGAAACTCGAACTAAGCAGTGACATCACCTACTCACCGTTCACCTGCATATCTTGGCCCCAGTGATCAATCTCGATCAGCTGATACGCCTCGCAATTTGCTCGCAAACCCCAAGGTTAGCGGACGGGTGAAACGCCAACAAAACGGCTGCACGCACGCCGGGTGGACGCGTACTTTCATGTGCGGCCCCTGCTCATCACCAGCAGCTTTCTTTCCCTCCGTGTCGCTTCTCTCACACCATTCTATCCTCCTGCCATTTCGTCCTGTCGCTTGCGCGACAAAGCTTTTCTGCTGCTGCGTGCCATCGCCACGAACGTGCCCAGCACCGACGAAGCTTGGTCACAGAAAAGGATAGCTACACGGTATAAAGCCACAGCTTTAAGCTGCGGCGTCGCCGTCTCGTGCGCGTCATCGCACAATTCAGATTCAGGCCGCAGCGTGCCTCACCTAATCCCCGGTACTTCCTCTTGTCCGCTCCGGCACGCAGTTAAAAGTAATCTCGCGTTAGGTGACCATCATCGAGCGGCGGCCGGCATGTGCCTGGACTGGCTCGGGTCGGTTCAGTTTCGTGTTGTTTTCGCTCCCTACCCTCCGGCTGCACGATGATGGCATCTATCACAAGACGGAGTGAACTGCAGTCTTTGGAGTCAAGTCTTCCTGTAAGAAGCGTGGCCGGGTTCTCCTTCTCCAATGCTGAATCGGTGCCTGATCAAAATCAGTGACAGAGTGATGGGCAATATATTGGTTGAGTTTCCGTTTCCAGGGCAGTTTGTCCGTCCCTGATTTCTTTCAGTGGCATGGTTCTCTTGTCTGTGTGCTCCAAGTCGTCTGCACCCTCGTGGGCGATGGCTACGTGTGCAGTTTATTGTGCAAATTGGATGAACCAGTGCCATTTTACTGGGTCTGTCGTGAAAACTTGATTTTCGGGATCTGCGTGCTGTATTAGACGCCAAAACTGCAACCATCAGGGGTCTCTCCGTCCGTAACAGGTACCTCCAGTCTCCACCTCTACAATATCACCACTTAAACCCCTCTCTCTCTCTCTCTCTCTCAGTGGCAACAGAATGGAGAGAGGGAGCCTACACTTGCCTGCTCTCGCGACGATTCCGAACAGGGTGCGAGAGATGTTCCTCCACGGGGGCTTCCTCGGTGATTCTTCAGGTAAGGCTTACTCAATCCCTGCGAGTCCGTGGCCCTGTGCCAGCATGCAGAAGATAGGTTCATGCATAAGACTGATTCTTGATTCTTCTCTCCCCTGAGACATGTCCTCAGTTGCCCTCCATGGCCATCGCTCTTTCCCCACCATTCCTTCAACCTTTGCTTTTCCTGGCCCTGCAATGTCAGCCAAGATCATTAGGGCATAGAGACGAATGAAGTTCCTACTAAGATATTCATGTTAACTATCTTCATGGGGCTTCATTAATAATGCATTACAACATGGAGGGGAAGACTGCCAATAAAACTAAGCATAATAGATATCTCTCGCAACTTGTGGTCTCGCAAAACATATTCATTACAAATGCGAAAAAGAATACTCTAGAGGTGCAAAATTTGCTTTAGCAAACTGGGATGACAACAGTCACGTTATGGGCTGTGATTAGGTTTCCATCTCCATCCCTATACCAGTATTAGGACATTTTTTATTAGCAAACTGGGATGAAAACATATTAGGACATATTTGCACCCATGAACGAACTAAGGAGATTCTTGCCGTAAATTTTTCCTTCTAGATATCATAGTCTGTAAAAACACGAGTCGCAAAATTATCTTTTTTGCTGGAAGTTGACGCATAAAATACTTAGCTAGTTTCGGTTCACGGGAAACTTTCAGATAAAGGAGGTCAGCATGAAGAAAGAGTTTGGAAAAAAAAAAGATAAGAAAATGTTGAAAATGAATAGTCTATTCAATCTGGATGAGTAAAGAAGAATGAACCTGAATGAGACCATATCTTATCCTAAAATCAATTATGGTTTGAGTTACCAAATAAACAAGAGTTATAACAGTTTTTTTAAAGGATGCATCATATAATTTATCTTCACTGAAACACAGTAGATGAGTTATCCATCCGAACATAAGCTTCTCAGAACATGACAATACTACCGATCATGTTAATCAATTTTTCAACAATTTGACATGCTAAGTCATTTTCTCATTGGTCATTGGTTAGCAGCTTATATTAGTTTTAGAACAATTATGTTTGGAATAACAACATGAAACCGGCCCTCATTAGAACCGAAGCATAATTGTAGCTGCTAGATCACCTATGTTATAAAAGGAAAATGCTAATTCAAGAACTTATTCTGCAATTGGGTTTTGACACAAATTTGCATTGTATTATTACAGATTCCACTTTATTGCAGTACTTGCAAGAATGGCCAGAGCTATATTCACCATGCTTCTGGATGGTTGCTTTTGCCTTGATACAACTAATATTCATCACGAGTACATTGGCTCAATTTCTGTTCAAGAAAATCAGATGGCGTAGACAGAGATTAAAGGCTGAAACTCTTGAAAACAATAAGCATCCATATCAGGAACAACAGAGTGCAGACATAAAGCTGGGTATCTCATATCAAGCAAGCAAAGCTTGTTGCCTGCTTATATTAGCCACTCAGGTTCTAAGGGCATTATTTCCGAGATTACATGAAGGAATAAGTTATTGCAAGTATCCACCTTTTGTTCTTAGTGAAGGTTTGCAGGTGTTATCCTGGATAATATTGTCACTAGCAGTATTCAGGTTTCAGAAGAGAAAATCTGTAAAAGTTCCATTGATAATTCGGGCATGGTGGATATTCAACTTTCTGCAATCAATTACCAGGGTGGTATTTGACCTCAGGTCAATTTTGTCCGATCATCAATATGTGGGACTTCAAGATTGGATCGATCTGTGCATGCTTGCTCTTTGCACTTATCTGTTTGCACTTTCAGCCAGAGGAAAAACAGGAATCACCTTGACAGATAGCAGCCTAACAGAAACACTACTGAGTTCATCCGTAGGACAGCAGGCAGAAGCCAAAAGGCCATGTCCATATGGAAGAGCAAGTCTTCTAGAACTAGTCACATTCTCCTGGATGAACCCTGTCTTTGCTACCGGATACAAGAAACCACTAGAGAAGAATGACGTGCCAGATGTGGATGGCAAAGATTCTGCCGAGTTCCTATCAGACTCATTTAAAAAGATCATAGATGATGTTGAACGCAGGCATGGTTTAAGTACTTCATCAATCTATATAGCAATGTTCCTATTTATTAGACAGAAAGTAATGATCAATGCAGGATTTGCAGTGTTAAGTGCCTGTGCATCATATGTTGGACCCTCACTAATTAACGACTTGGTAAAGTTCCTTGGGGGCGAGAGACAGTATGGACTCAGAAGAGGTTACATTCTCGCTGTTGCTTTTCTAAGTGCCAAAGTCGTGGAGACAATAACACAGAGGCAATGGATTTTCGGAGCTCGACAGCTTGGAATGCGGCTGCGAGCTGCTTTGATATCCCACATCTATCAAAAGGGGCTCCGCTTATCCTGCAGTTCAAGGCAGAAGCATACTAGCGGAGAGATCATAAACTACATGAGTGTAGATATACAAAGGATAACTGACTGTATATGGTACACCAACTACATCTGGATGCTACCCATTCAGCTCTCACTAGCTGTCTATGTTCTCCATCAAAACTTAGGGGTTGGGGCCTGGGTTGGTTTAGCCGCGACACTGGCAATAATGGCTTGCAATATTCCACTAACCAGAATGCAGAAAAGATTGCAAGCCAAGATCATGGTTGCCAAAGACAATAGAATGAAGGCAACAACAGAAGTTCTTCGAAGCATGAAAATACTGAAACTTCAAGCATGGGATGTGCAATACCTTCAAAAGATAGAAGCTTTACGAAAAGAGGAGTACAACTGGCTATGGAAATCTCAGAGGTTGACAGCTCTAACAACATTCATATTTTGGGGGTCACCTGCATTCATATCCTCCATAACGTTCGGCTCATGCATACTGATGGGGATTCCTCTGACAGCTGGCACTGTTTTGTCTGCTCTTGCAACATTCCGGATGCTACAAGATCCAATATTTACACTTCCTGACTTGCTTTCAGTGTTTGCACAGGGAAAAGTTTCGGCTGATAGAGTGGTAAAGTACCTCCAGGAGGAAGAATTGAAATATGATGCAGTAACAGAAGTACCAAGAGACAACACTGACTATGATGTGGAGATTGATCGTGGAATATTCAGTTGGGAACTCGAGACAACTTCTCCAACACTAACAGATGTCGAGTTAAAAGTAAAGAGAGGGATGAAGGTGGCTATCTGCGGAATGGTCGGCTCTGGAAAATCCAGTCTATTATCGTGCATACTTGGGGAGATGCCAAAGCTAGATGGGACTGTCAGGGTCAGTGGGAGAAAAGCATATGTTCCTCAAACTGCCTGGATCCTGTCTGGTAACATCAGGGACAACATTCTGTTTGGAAACTCGTATGACAAGGAAAAGTATGAAAAGATTATACAAGCTTGTGCACTGACCAAAGACCTTGAGTTGTTTGCAAATGGTGATTTGACTGAAATTGGTGAAAGGGGAATTAACATGAGCGGTGGACAGAAACAGAGAATTCAGATTGCTAGATCAGTGTACGAAGATGCAGATATTTACCTCTTTGATGATCCTTTTAGTGCCGTAGATGCACATACTGGAAGCCAGCTTTTCAAGGTGCCCTTTTTTTAACTTCTTTTCAAGGTGTCCTTAATAGTTTCAATCAATGCATAAATATTTTTGACTTGGTCCAGTCGATTTGATAATTGTTAATTTAGAAATGAATATATACCATTAGGTTACTGGTTCATTCGTTATCTGAGCTTTTGGGAATTCAATCGGTACATATCCTAAGAAAATAAAATAATTTGATTCTGCAGGATTGTGTAATGGGAATTCTTAAAGACAAAACAGTACTGTATGTGACCCACCAAGTCGAGTTCCTTCCACCTGCAGACCTTATACTGGTAAGCGTCTAAACTAGGTTTTGTTTACCCAATCATGTCCAAACACCAAAGGTTAAAGTTGCCAAGGAAACTAACCACATGGTTTACAAAATAATAGGTGATGCAGGATGGAAAGATCGTGCAGAAAGGAAAGTTCGATGAGCTTCTTCAACAGAACATAGGATTTGAATCTATAGTAGGAGCCCATAGCCAGGCTCTTGAATCTGTCATACATGCTGAGAGTTCCAGCAGAATATCATCAGATAACCAAAAATCAGCAGACAGTGAAGACGAGTTTGATACAGAAAACGAGACAAACGACCAGCTTCAGAGCATAACAAAGCAAGAGTCTGCAGATGATGTCTCAGAAGACATCAGTCAGAAGGGGAGGTTAACACAGGATGAAGAGCGAGAAAAGGGAGGCATTGGCAAAAAGGTTTACTGGACATACCTGAGAGCAGTTCACGGTGGTGCTTTAGTGCCGGTAACAATTGCTGCACAGTCGTTCTTTCAAATATTTCAGGTCGCAAGCAACTATTGGATGGCATGGGCATGTCCTCCTACATCTGCAACCACCCCAACAGTTGGATTAGGCCTCCTTTTCTCTGTGTATATATCACTATCTATGGGAAGTGCACTGTGCGTCTTGGCTCGGTCCATGCTTGTGTCACTGATTGGTCTATTAACATCAGAAAAGTTCTTCAAGAACATGACCCAATGCATCCTGCGTGCCCCCATGTCCTTCTTTGACTCCACACCTACTGGCAGAATTTTGAACAGGGTTAGTGCTGATTTAGTCCTATAACCATTTTCAACTGTATCTCTTTCTCACGCAACTGTTAAACTAATTAATATTTGTTTGACATGTAACAGGCCTCCAATGATCAAAGTGTTCTAGATCTGGAAATAGCGAACAAGCTTGGTTGGTGTGTGTTTTCAGTTATACAAA
Source organism: Eragrostis tef (assembly GCA_000970635.1). Classification (NCBI taxonomy): domain Eukaryota; kingdom Viridiplantae; phylum Streptophyta; class Magnoliopsida; order Poales; family Poaceae; genus Eragrostis; species Eragrostis tef. Next base: position 236,823 of record LAPY01000238.1, read on the forward strand.
TTATGGGGACCATTGGAGTTATGTCACAGGTTGCATGGCCAGTTTTTGCTATCTTCATTCCAGTGACGGTGCTCTGTTTCCTATGTCAAGTATGAGCTTTCGTCAAACATCTCGTTCATAATTGCTTTCCTTCCTATTACCAATTTACAACCATGCAAAATGTTACTTTTTGCACCATGAATTCAGGAATCATTAGTAACAGTTTTCTCTCTATATTATGGTATTCAACTATTTATTTCACAAAACGCTGAACCTAGGCACTATCTGAATAATGACAGAGGTATTACATACCAACGGCAAGAGAGCTGGCCCGCTTATCACAAATCCAGAGGGCTCCAATCCTACACCACTTTGCAGAATCACTTACAGGTGCATCAAGTATCAGAGCATATGGGCAGAAAGAACGTTTCAGAAAAGCAAACCTTGGCCTTGTTGATAACCACTCCAGACCATGGTTCCATAATATCTCTGCAGTCGAGTGGCTTTGTTTCAGACTAAACATGTTGTCCAACTTTGTCTTTGCATTTTCGTTGATTCTGCTGGTGAGCCTACCTGAAGGTTTTATAAACCCAAGTAAGCTCTATATGCACTTAAGCTCTTGGCTATTACAAAAGCCTTAACTACTCTCGTGTTTGATGATTTTTCAAACTAATATAATTGTGCATGCAGGCATTGCTGGACTTGCAGTGACTTATGCATTGAACCTCAACTCCCAGTTAGCATCTATAACTTGGAACATTTGCAATACAGAGAACAAAATGATATCGGTTGAAAGACTAATGCAGTACTCAAGAATACCGAGTGAGGCTCCTCTAGTAGTTGACTAGCTGTCTATGTTCTCCATCAAAACTTAGGAGTTGGGGCCTGGGTTGGTTTAGCCGCGACACTGGCAATAATGGCTTGCAATATTCCACTAACCAGAATGCAGAAAAGATTGCAAGCCAAGATCATGGTTGCCAAAGACAATAGAATGAAGGCAACAACAGAAGTTCTTCGAAGCATGAAAATACTGAAACTTCAAGCATGGGATGTGCAATACCTTCAAAAGATAGAAGCTTTACGAAAAGAGGAGTACAACTGGCTATGGAAATCTCAGAGGTTGACAGCTCTAACAACATTCATATTTTGGGGGTCACCTGCATTCATATCCTCCATAACGTTCGGCTCATGCATACTGATGGGGATTCCTCTGACAGCTGGCACTGTTTTGTCTGCTCTTGCAACATTCCGGATGCTACAAGATCCAATATTTACACTTCCTGACTTGCTTTCAGTGTTTGCACAGGGAAAAGTTTCGGCTGATAGAGTGGTAAAGTACCTCCAGGAGGAAGAATTGAAATATGATGCAGTAACAGAAGTACCAAGAGACAACACTGACTATGATGTGGAGATTGATCGTGGAATATTCAGTTGGGAACTCGAGACAACTTCTCCAACACTAACAGATGTCGAGTTAAAAGTAAAGAGAGGGATGAAGGTGGCTATCTGCGGAATGGTCGGCTCTGGAAAATCCAGTCTATTATCGTGCATACTTGGGGAGATGCCAAAGCTAGATGGGACTGTCAGGGTCAGTGGGAGAAAAGCATATGTTCCTCAAACTGCCTGGATCCTGTCTGGTAACATCAGGGACAACATTCTGTTTGGAAACTCGTATGACAAGGAAAAGTATGAAAAGATTATACAAGCTTGTGCACTGACCAAAGACCTTGAGTTGTTTGCAAATGGTGATTTGACTGAAATTGGTGAAAGGGGAATTAACATGAGCGGTGGACAGAAACAGAGAATTCAGATTGCTAGATCAGTGTACGAAGATGCAGATATTTACCTCTTTGATGATCCTTTTAGTGCCGTAGATGCACATACTGGAAGCCAGCTTTTCAAGGTGCCCTTTTTTTAACTTCTTTTCAAGGTGTCCTTAATAGTTTCAATCAATGCATAAATATTTTTGACTTGGTCCAGTCGATTTGATAATTGTTAATTTAGAAATGAATATATACCATTAGGTTACTGGTTCATTCGTTATCTGAGCTTTTGGGAATTCAATCGGTACATATCCTAAGAAAATAAAATAATTTGATTCTGCAGGATTGTGTAATGGGAATTCTTAAAGACAAAACAGTACTGTATGTGACCCACCAAGTCGAGTTCCTTCCACCTGCAGACCTTATACTGGTAAGCGTCTAAACTAGGTTTTGTTTACCCAATCATGTCCAAACACCAAAGGTTAAAGTTGCCAAGGAAACTAACCACATGGTTTACAAAATAATAGGTGATGCAGGATGGAAAGATCGTGCAGAAAGGAAAGTTCGATGAGCTTCTTCAACAGAACATAGGATTTGAATCTATAGTAGGAGCCCATAGCCAGGCTCTTGAATCTGTCATACATGCTGAGAGTTCCAGCAGAATATCATCAGATAACCAAAAATCAGCAGACAGTGAAGACGAGTTTGATACAGAAAACGAGACAAACGACCAGCTTCAGGGCATAACAAAGCAAGAGTCTGCACATGATGTCTCAGAAGACATCAGTCAGAAGGGGAGGTTAACACAGGATGAAGAGCGAGAAAAGGGAGGCATTGGCAAAAAGGTTTACTGGACGTACCTGAGAGCAGTTCATGGTGGTGCTTTAGTGCCAGTAACAATTGCCGCACAGTCATTCTTTCAAATATTTCAGGTCGCAAGCAACTATTGGATGGCATGGGCATGTCCTCCTACATCTGCAACCACCCCAACAGTTGGATTAGGCCTCCTTTTCTCTGTCTATATATCACTATCTATGGGAAGTGCACTGTGCGTCTTTGCTCGGTCCATGCTTGTGTCACTCATTGGTCTATTAACATCAGAAAAGTTCTTCGAGAACATGACCCAATGCATCCTGCGTGCCCCCATGTCCTTCTTTGACTCCACACCTACTGGCAGAATTTTGAACAGGGTTAGCGATAATTTAGTTCTATAACCATTTTCAACTGTATCCCTTTCTCACACAACTGTTAAACTAATTAATATTTGTTCGACATGTCACAGGCCTCCAACGATCAAAGTGTTCTAGATCTGGAAATAGCAAACAAGCTTGGTTGGTGTGTGTTTTCAATTATACAAATTATGGGGACCATTGGTGTTATGTCACAGGTTGCATGGCCGGTTTTTGCTATCTTCATTCCAGTGACGGTGCTCTGTTTCCTGTGTCAAGTATGAGCTCTCGTCAAACATCTCGTTCATAACTGCTTTCCTTCCTATTACCAATTTACAACCATGCAAAATGTTACTTTTGCACCATGAATTCAGGAATCATTAATAGCAGTTTTCTCTCTATATTATGGTATTCAACTATTTATTTCACAAAGCGCTGAACCTAAGCACTGTCTGAATAATGACAGAGGTACTATATACCAACGGCAAGAGAACTGGCCCGCTTATCGCAAATCCAGAGGGCTCCAATCCTACACCACTTTGCAGAATCACTTACAGGTGCATCAAGTATCAGAGCATATGGGCAGAAAGAACGTTTCAGAAAAGCAAACCTTGGCCTTGTTGATAACCACTCCAGACCATGGTTCCATAATATCTGTGCAGTCGAGTGGCTTTGTTTCAGACTAAACATGTTGTCCAACTTTGTCTTTGCATTTTCGTTGATTCTGCTGGTGAGCCTACCTGAAGGTTTTATAAACCCAAGTAAGCTTTATATGCACATAAGCTCTTGGCAATTACAAAAGCCTTAACCACTCTCGTGTTTGATGATTTTTCAAACTAATATAATTGTGCATGCAGGCATTGCTGGACTTGCAGTGACTTATGCATTGAACCTCAACTCCCAGTTAGCATCTATAACTTGGAACATTTGCAATACAGAGAACAAAATGATATCGGTTGAAAGACTAATGCAGTACTCAAGAATACCGAGTGAGGCTCCTCTAGTAGTTGAACACAACCGACCACCAAATAACTGGCCAGAAGATGGAACCATCAGTATACGATCCTTGGAGGTATGTATAATACTCAAATGAGTTACAGTAATAATAAATGAATACATACATCTATCATCAGGTGAGTTGGCATAAAATGGATCTTATGCATCAAGTATCAAAATGAACAACTGTATGCTTGAACGAAGTTAAAACATCTTGCATAAAATGCTGCAGAGAAAACTCATCTCATGAAAGTTCTTAGCTATTTCAGGAGGAAGACTTATATTTCACATATATTTTATCTCAATATACGCACTTGCTCAGAGGAGCCATCTAATGTGGCTCTTCGCTTTTACAGGTTAGATATGCAGAGCATCTCCCATCTGTCTTGAGAAATATATCATGCACAATTCCAGGAAGGAAAAAGGTGGGAGTTGTAGGACGTACTGGAAGCGGAAAGTCAACTTTTATCCAAGCTCTTTTCCGGATAGTAGAACCAAGGGAAGGAACAATAGAGATCGATAGCGGTCCATGCTTGTGTCACTGATTGGTCTATTAACATCAGAAAAGTTCTTCAAGAACATGACCCAATGCATCCTGCGTGCCCCCATGTCCTTCTTTGACTCCACACCTACTGGCAGAATTTTGAACAGGGTTAGTGCTGATTTAGTCCTATAACCATTTTCAACTGTATCTCTTTCTCACGCAACTGTTAAACTAATTAATATTTGTTTGACATGTAACAGGCCTCCAATGATCAAAGTGTTCTAGATCTGGAAATAGCGAACAAGCTTGGTTGGTGTGTGTTTTCAGTTATACAAATTATGGGGACCATTGGAGTTATGTCACAGGTTGCATGGCCAGTTTTTGCTATCTTCATTCCAGTGACGGTGCTCTGTTTCCTATGTCAAGTATGAGCTTTCGTCAAACATCTCGTTCATAATTGCTTTCCTTCCTATTACCAATTTACAACCATGCAAAATGTTACTTTTTGCACCATGAATTCAGGAATCATTAGTAACAGTTTTCTCTCTATATTATGGTATTCAACTATTTATTTCACAAAACGCTGAACCTAGGCACTATCTGAATAATGACAGAGGTATTACATACCAACGGCAAGAGAGCTGGCCCGCTTATCACAAATCCAGAGGGCTCCAATCCTACACCACTTTGCAGAATCACTTACAGGTGCATCAAGTATCAGAGCATATGGGCAGAAAGAACGTTTCAGAAAAGCAAACCTTGGCCTTGTTGATAACCACTCCAGACCATGGTTCCATAATATCTGTGCAGTCGAGTGGCTTTGTTTCAGACTAAACATGTTGTCCAACTTTGTCTTTGCATTTTCGTTGATTCTGCTGGTGAGCCTACCTGAAGGTTTTATAAACCCAAGTAAGCTTTATATGCACATAAGCTCTTGGCAATTACAAAAGCCTTAACCACTCTCGTGTTTGATGATTTTTCAAACTAATATAATTGTGCATGCAGGCATTGCTGGACTTGCAGTGACTTATGCATTGAACCTCAACTCCCAGCTTGCATCTATAACTTGGAACATTTGCAATACAGAGAACAAAATGATATCGGTAGAAAGACTAATGCAGTACTCAAGGATACCGAGTGAGGCTCCTTTAGTAGTTGAACACAACCGGCCACCAAACAACTGGCCAGAAGATGGAACCATCAGTATACGATCCTTGGAGGTATGTATAATACTCAAATGAGTTACAGTAATAATAAATGAATACATACATCTATCATCAGGTGAGTTGGCATAAAATGGATCTTATGCATCAAGTATCAAAATGAACAACTGTATGCTTGAACGAAGTTAAAACATCTTGCATAAAATGCTGCAGAGAAAACTCATCTCATGAAAGTTCTTAGCTATTTCAGGAGGAAGACTTATATTTCACATATATTTTATCTCAATATACGCACTTGCTCAGAGGAGCCATCTAATGTGGCTCTTCGCTTTTACAGGTTAGATATGCAGAGCATCTCCCATCTGTCTTGAGAAATATATCATGCACAATTCCAGGAAGGAAAAAGGTGGGAGTTGTAGGACGTACTGGAAGCGGAAAGTCAACTTTTATCCAAGCTCTTTTCCGGATAGTAGAACCAAGGGAAGGAACAATAGAGATCGATAGCGTTGACATCTGCAAAATAGGGCTTCATGATTTACGGGGCAGACTTAGCATCATCCCACAAGATCCAACAATGTTTGAGGGGACGGTCAGAGGGAATCTTGATCCACTGAATGAGTACTCTGATCAACGTGTGTGGGAGGTAATTTAATCAACTATGAATTCAATCATAGAAGAATATCCTATAGAAGATTTGATATGAAGAGGCTAATATAGAATAAGTCGTTTTTGTTCGCACTCTGTTGCATTTTACAGCACAAATAGTAATAGCACTGTCTTCTGCTAACAAATATGGGTAACCGCATGTTATTAGTAGAAATTCATGCCAGCAATTTTTATATGTGTTTATTCATCCATCAAGGGTCAATGTGCCACGAGTAAATAGAAAAACACATATAAAAGTGCACACACTGTATGGATGCTAACCAGGAAGCATTTTTTCCGTATAAACAGCAAGGTAACTTGATCGTCACAACTTTAGTCAGTCGGTAAATGAAGAACAAAATGATTTAATGGGAAACTAACTGAAAAGGTGATGAAAAGGGGAAACAACCTCTTTAACTATTGGAGCATCTGATCTGGAATCTGTTTTCTTTTTCCCTTCTTTTGGCCAGATTTTGGACAAATGCCAGCTTGGTGACATAGTCAGGCAAAATCCGAAGAAGTTGGACTCAACAGGTAATATACCCTTCTCGTAATTTGTACTGTAAACCATTAACACGGATATCTTTTTTGAGATGTCAAATGAGATACTTTTTGCAGTTGTTGAGAACGGGGAAAATTGGAGTGTCGGACAGAGACAGCTGTTTTGCCTTGGTAGGGTTCTGCTAAAGCGAAGTAATGTTCTCGTACTCGATGAGGCAACTGCTTCAGTTGACACCTCTACTGATGCAATTATCCAAGAAACTATCCGGAAGGAGTTTGGAGATTGCACAGTCTTGACAATAGCACATAGAATCCACACAGTAATTGACAGCGATCTCATTATTGTCTTCAGCGAAGGTATGCCACACTGTGAACAAACAAACTTTAAAACTACTATGCCCAGTTTGTGCAGTAACAACATAAGTATTCTTCTTCTTTTTTGAGCAGGAAAAATTATAGAATATGACACGCCATCAAAGTTACTGCAGAACAAAAAGTCTGAATTCTCCAGACTCATACAGGAGTACTCGAGGCGATCCCATGGCTTCAACAATACCGCAATAAATTGAAGGGCGATGACAACAGCTAGAAGCTAACCAGCATGCCACAGAATGGCGCAGCAACAATGAAAAGTCGCCACCATACGATCTCTGTACATATGAAAAGTACGCACCAAAACCACTAACATAGCGAAGAGGATTTGCTGTGGACGGTGCTATCGTACTACTAGCTCTCAGATTCAGACCATCCAGCGAACTGGAGTCATGTAATGTAACTGTAATCTGCTGCTGATTTTAGGAACTGGCCTGGAATGAGAAGCAATAAAATTTCCGGCTGCTCCGTGCAAATTTTGCCCCGAAAATCTCGCAAATCGATTTTAGGAATTAATGCGTAAGCGTAACTGCGAAGTAAATAAGTGGGGAGTTTATACACAGCCTGCAAACCAAGCTTGGCCGGCGTCGCGATCTTATGCACTAATCGAAGGGGGATACTCAAATAGAGGCTCAAGCTAGATGCTAGTAGGATGCTCACCAATTTAGCACGTTTGTTAACTAGGATTTCGCGGGGGAATGAACAGTCAACCTGAAACAGTGGAGGGCGATGAAGCGGCGCACCCCGAGTTCGCGTTCGCGGCTTCGGTGCTCGGCGTTCCCGACCGCATTGCACCCTCTAGGAAACAAATTCCGCTCCCGCGCGCGATTGAGGAGCGCCGCCGCCGGAGGGCCTCCTTTGTCGAAGCTGCAGCGGGAACAACACCGCAACCGGATGGCGAAGTGCCTACAATGCGCAGGAGCATTTCCAGCTCTAATCCAGTGGGCGCCGCGGCGGCGGCGGGCTAACCGGAGCTCCGCCGCCTTCACGACGCGAGGAAGGGGAAGGGGAGGGCCTCACATCACAGAAACAAAGAAGTTAGAGGTCTACTCTGCAAAATTATTCGTCTCCCGCCGGCCGTTCAGTTGTTAAATCTGGGCCGCTCGCGTCCATCTAACGGCTGGTGAAAGTTACATTTTTGTACAAGAGTCCCTTCTATATTTTTATAAACCAAATTAGTCCCTAATTTGAATCGCGACTACTAATCGCGATCCATTATTACAAATTACCCCCTAATTTGGGTCGCGACTAATAATCGCGATCCAAGTATTTGCAAATCAACCCCTAATTTGAATCGCGATTATTAATCGCGATCCAGAGTTTTTTACATTAGCCCTTGTTCTATTTCTCTATTTACAGATTAGGCCTCTAGGCCGGCTCTTTGACCCCCGGCGGCGGCGGCAGGCCGGATTCGCTGAGCGAGCGCCTGTAGAGGGTAGCGACCCGAACGAGCCGGCCGCCATGT
>LAPY01000239.1:22894-37575 GCA_000970635.1 Eragrostis tef
GTGCAGTATGACGCCGGCAAGGCTGCCGCGTTCGTGGCCGACTACAGCAGCGTGCTGGACGTGTCGGAGAACCTGGGCTACGGCGAGAGCTCCAGCAACAGCAGCAACTGGAACTGCGCCGCGGAGATGAGCAATGTGCTCGACAGCGACGTGCTGGACTGGGCATCCAACGGCGGCGCCGGTGCGAAGGCGGAGCCGTTCACGGAGATGGAGCAGCAGCCGGAACACGGCGGCGGGTACGGGGACGACGACGCGTTGGAGCACAAGTTCGCGCTGCCCTGCCACGAACAGAGCCTCGCGCATTTCGACTTCAGCTTGGAGTACTTCTGATTTGATTTTTCATTTTTTTCCCTTTCTCCCCTCCCCTTCGCTTTTGCCATCCGAATTATCTATTCCCGTATGTTTTACACACACAAGAGGAAGAACCATGGCAAGATTAATTAGGGATTGTATGTACGTAGTAGCCGCCGGAATGTTAATTTTCTCTAGCCCACAACACACTTTTTCAGTTTTCACCCCTTTTCTGTATACTGTTTCTGCTTGGCCAGAACAACAGACGGTACATACATATATATACGACAATATTGTGTACTCCAAGATTTTTTGTAAAGAATAAACCTGCAGTTACACTTTGTGACACTAACTTCCTTCTACTACCACAGAAAGCATCTGTACTTTTTCCCCCTGATTTTTATATGGAACTCTCTGTGTTTTTTTTTTCCCACTCCATCTCGTACTGCAGGAGTGTACTGCAGGAGTTAACGAATCCAGACGGTTCTCGCTTACGTACGTTACACAGGTTGCTGTCATGCTTTATACTACCTTTTTCCTAATTTGTGTTTCACGGAAGCCGAGTGGAAGGTGGTAGTAGCACTCCTCGCTAACAGGCTAGTATCAGCACCGTTCCCGAAAAAACTAGTACCGGCCATGCTTATGCAAGCTACAGTAGTACACTAATCAGTGATCACCGATAATAATTTCTCCGGACCCGTACCAGCGTCGACCCTTGCACCACACCCCCGTCGTCTGCTATCCATCCATCAGTCCATCCGTCGACGCGCTCATTTAAGCCGCCCATTGGCGTCTCGCTGAATCCTCCCGGCATTGTCCCTTTCGGCGAGGTCACCCACGTCCTAGGAGGACTCCTTCAAGGCGCTACTAGCGTCCGATCTTCGGAGAGAGGGACAAATTGAAAGAGTCCACTGTTGTTGACAAACGGCCACAGTTACGCAGCACTTATATGTTGTGCTGGTTCTGTTTCCGTAGGCTAATAAGCATGCAGCGCTGTGCCGATACAGGCCGTGACAGCACAAAATGGTTAATTCGAAATTTGGATTGAACGTGATGGGGATCAGGCACGTCAATTTTGTCGGGACCAGGGCTGGACAGGAACGACGACGTTCGTCGAGACCACGTCTCACTCCAGGAGCAACAGACCAGCAGGGACATGAGCAGAGCAACGAAACGCTGACGGTATGATGGCACACGGCATTTTTGCCTCGCCATGGCACCACCACGTACGTCGTGGCCGGCTACTCGTCGGCGACGTAGGAGACGCCAAGGCCAGGCAATCTCGAATCCAACCTCGGACAATGCCTACTTTTGCGGGCATCGTTTTTGGACCAGCGCAGAGCGAGAGGGGCGCCTTCATGTGCGCAATTAAGCAGCTGCTCGATAACTCAAAACAAACACCTCATGTGCGCGCTAACTACGGGTATTTATTGGATGAGGAGCCACAAAAAATGGATATGATGAAGCTCGGCTGAGGTGTGAGCAGCTAAGCACTGCACATAAGTGTCGCCAGCTTGGCACCGAGTGATGATCTGATCTGATCTGATCAGCTCGGCTCGACCCAGCTCGCGCGAAGGCGATCAGTTGCTGTTGTACGAAGATGCAAGGAGCCCTGAGAATGACAAGTGTTGCATTGCACGACCTGGAGCCACACAGGGCCAGCTGCTCCTGCCCTGAGCAGAAAATGCTGGAATGACAAACCATTTCATTTTCACAGCCCAACCTCGGGGGCAATCTGTGTGCAAAACCCTCGTAGAGATCAGAGACAACAATGCTGTCCTTCAAGAAGAAAAGCTATTCATAAGGCCACATCAGTCACATGTTCAGTAGTTCGCAAGAATGCATCATGTTCCATACTGACATTTGTACAGAAAATAAAAACGTACACAAATACAGAACAGCTTAACAAATAGACACGAAAACCGTCAGAACAATGGTATACAAAGTCCCGTATTACACACGGCGTCGTATCTTTGATCAGGCATCAATGTGATGGCGTCGCTTCTTGATTTGTGTTGGTCTCCACACGCAGGCTGTTTTCACGACGGTACAGAGACTTTGCGCCCTGAATTTAACACATGAATGAAATCTGTAAGTAACCAACTCACTGCAGACAAGATAATGTAAAAGAACAATTGAATGCAAGCAAAAGGATCATCTCAGCACACCTATAAGATAGACATCCACACAGAAACACTCATAAGCTACAAACATCAATCCGGGGCCATTTAATGATTTTTGTTTCAAGTATTATTTCCATCAGTACTGTCACGGGATAATTTTCAGTTAAATAAGGAAACAAGGTTCGTTGATTCCAACGTGTGATTCATCAAAAGAATTTCCATGTATGGGTTAGATTCTGAAAGAATAGCACCCAACCAACATCAGGCCCACTTCAGTTTCCCAGTGCAAGACAAAATATTGTCTATCAATATCACAATGCAGACTACCAAGAAATGATCAAGTTTTAAATAATAAATCGTAAGGAAACAGAGTAAAATAGATGTCTGTAAAATCTGTCATTACTCCCACTTTCTAGTAAACTGAACACGACTCCATGTTTGCACGCTTAAGATTTATTCAAGGATCAACGAATTACTTCATTTGGTTTCATTGCATAAGTAGTAGACTGCAGGCGTGTCTGAATATTCCAGAAATAATGATAATGAAGAAGGCAAGAAACATATCCAGAGAAGCTCGCCTTTAAAACAAAAACAGATCCAGAGCATTTTTCTAGACGGCCCACGCTATAGATGAAGCAGCATAAGATTCAAATAAAACTTACTTGGAATATTGTGCCGAGCTTTTTCAACGCTTTTGCTCGCAACTTGAGAACATCTTTTGAGACAGTGTTATCTTTCAGAACCTGAAATACCAAATAAATCAAGCATGAGGCTTGGAGCATATTTCATGTCTCTTTGTAAGTCGATATGCATAGTGACATGTCACATGCAACTGGGAAGTTGTCAGACTTACAGCTTGGCAGACATGTGAAAGAGTTGACTCAATATCAACCACATTAATTTTCCATAGTGAATTAAGCATGGCATCTTTTTTCTCCTCAAAGCTCTTCATAAGCTGCTCTTCCTTGTTTTCACTTCCCTCCATCTTCTTCATTCCTTCTTGAAGTTGTATCAGTGAGATTGCACCTACAACAGGAACTCATTGCCAGTGATGATCTAACTCACTAGATTAAACAAAGCATTAAAAGATGCCTTTGAATGTACCTGAAGCAGCATTAACCTGTGATTTAATGTGGTGGCCTTTGTCTCTTACCCACTCAGCTATAAATGGTACACCCATATACAATCTACTCTTTCCAATTTCTCTTGCTGCTTGCCGTACATAAATGTAACCTATAGTGTGAAGCATAGCTTCACCGAAAGCTGAAAATCCATTTGAAGCAAGTTAACAACTTGAAAAGCCAAAAGTGAAATGTCAAACGTTCATGAACTAAAAAAAAAATCATAAGAGGATAGCCATTACAACATTGGAGCAATACATAATCCTAAAATGGTTTAAGAAACCGTGAAAATACAATCTATGTGAGTAAAACCAAATCTACCCCATTCTTATCTTGGTGACAAAACCTACTGATGTACCGAAATAAATTGAAAGGAAGTATCTGCAAGAAGCAGATGGGCTACTTTAATAGTTCACATAGGCACACAAGCACACCAGAGACATTCACATGATATACCTGCTTGTGATAAACGCCGAGCTTCTGCACTTGCCCAGCTCACAAATTCATCCTTTCTCCCATCTACATATGGTAGGAGTCGATCCTTTAGGCTCTGAATAAGCTTTTGTTCTCTCTCCTTTTGTAAATCCTGTGCCATAAGAAAGTTAATTAGGTTCAACTTAATCAGTAAGCTGGACCCTTAAAACATCAATGTAATGGTTCTCAATAAAAAAAATAGCCCCAATTCAATTGATTCCGAAAGACAGTAACTTGGAGGGAACATACTTTTATCTTTTCTTGAACCTTTGCTCTGGCCTCTTGACTGTTTGAGTTTTCTTCAATCTCCACTGAAGCTATGGATGCTAGAGCAAGCTGACCGACATAATCTTCAAAATAGTCACTTCCAAAAAGCATCCCAAAGACAGCAGCTGGATCGACCATGTTATCTCTGAAATGAAGGTTTTAAGAAACAACCTTAGAAAACAACTTACGGCACAATGCATAACTAATTTATATGATATTTCTAAATAAAACTACGAGTATCATAGGTTATGCTTTGAAAAAGAGAGTTAAGGTTTCAATTGGGTTTCCAAAGATCTCTAGAAGAGATTTTTTTTCTTTCCATAGCTTGCAAATTATGGATATATGTGATACCAGTTCTATCTATCCACCCTTAGTCTCGCCTAGTCACCACACTTATGACTTATGAGTCAAAACAGCTAGATCACTTCTGCGTGAGCAATCCTGAAAGATTCTTCCTTGTGCATACAGAAAAATATATCTGCCGTTTTTCAAATCTTAGTTGAGGTTCATGACTTACTGGGGAATACCCTCCTTTCCATGCTTATCATAAGCCTCCTTTTTTGCGGGGTCGCTTAGGACTTGATAAGCCTCCCCAAGTTCCTGTTAAGATCAATCAACTTAACTCAATAGTCTGTAGCAGCGAAACATTTAGCGATGTGGACCAATGGCAGATTTATTCATTGATTATTTATGCAGTGGTAAAGTCAAGAAATGCAGTACTTCCGAGAATGACCAAACAAGTAAGATGTGAATCATATCCAGAAACTTAACATAAACGGTAATGCTCTTAGGTCTTATCTAACAACCTTTGAGAAGCTAACGACCAAAATTTGCCCCATGACGATCAAGAATATATTTGGGAAGAATACACGCTTCACCACAAGAGTCTGCTATTTCAAAGAAACATCCAAACAAACCTCATTTTTTGCCCTATTCAGCTACCCATCCGCGCGTAAGAACAAACAGAACATTTTGCCGGTCCACTTCTAGTAACTTTTTCCTTTTGAGGTACACACCATGCTAACTGTGGACAATCAATCACACAACGGATCAAACAGAAGACCCACCTGAAATTTCTGTGCCGCGTCAGGGTTCCCAGGATTCTTGTCCGGATGCACCAGCTTCGCCTGAAACGAAAGAGGCACCCAACAATTCATGAAAGTGAGTCCAGAAACCTAACAGTCTGCATCACTGATCGAAATGACGAAACCACCAAAAGGAAAACGCGAGGGGGGCGCGACTGAATCAGTCACCTTGAGGTAGTACGCCTTCTTGATCTCGGCGGGGGAGGCGTCCACGCTGACCCCCAATACGTCGTAGTAGGCGCTGTCCTTCACCATGGCAGGCGCCTCCTGGATCTCGCCTGCCCCCGACAACGAAACTACGCAGTATGAGCGGCAGGGAGGATTCGATGCTACCGGCGACGAAGAAATTGACAGAGACTAACCGGCGGGCGGGGAGGATTCGATGCCAAGAAGTTGGAGGCTGGAATTGAACAGCGCCGAATCAGAAGATTTGGGGAAATTTTCTAATGGGAGAGAGATGCTTCGATTCGAACCCTCACCGGCCCACGCGCAGGCCAGCAGGGCGCGCCAGGTGCGGCGTCGTGGCTCGTGGGTGGCTGGGGCTCGGCCCCAGTTGGCGCCGTCGGTCAAACGCTAAACGGCCCGGGCACGAATTGGGCTTGGGCTCTGCTATCATTCTACTCGACGCCGGGCCGGTCTCTGAATGGATCTTTTGTCGTTTCTGTGTTGGATTTCTTATTTTTCTTCCTTGTCATTTTGTGTCGACCCGCAGAAGCTGCCGGTTCTGTTGAACATGTTAAGACTCGTATGTTCTTCTGATGAACCATTTTTCCTCGTTAAAAAATACAGAGCTTTGCCTGCATCTGCGCAGTTGTAAACGAGACCGCTCAACTGAACTGTGTCCTGCAGCTGGTTTACAAGCGCAACAGGTCTGTCAGCTTGAGTTGCCTGTCCTCCATTAACAAAGCTTCTTTATGCTGCCGTCCCGAGTGTTATCGTCAAGGAGCTACGAGTCGTGTCTCTCTGGTTGGCAAAAACTGTAGTCAAACACTCAAACATCGACATTTGCAGTTCGTATGCTGCATCTTCGCTAGCTCCATCCTTCCAGCTGCTTGCCAGTACAATTCAGAAAAGCTTGAGCACCATCATTTCTTTTCTTCTTCTTTTTTTCCAAAAATAAAGGCATCAAGCAGCAACTGCTCGTATAGGGACACCCTAACTGCCTCAAGCTAACGGTAGCCAAATTTTGTTTAAGTGTTTAACTTGAGGCCATTATCTTATAAGTAGTGGAATCTGTATGTACGCCCACTAGGACTGCAGGTGTTATTCGGTATGCACCTACCATTCCTAGAAAATAGTCGCGGCCTTCTTGTCCTCTGTATCTTTGCATGGATCACAAGCAGGCCGATTGTTTATTCATCTGAAAATTCTTTGCTTGGAACTGGTCGGGTTTCTAATCATGTCCCTTTCTTGCTTGAACCAAACTAAGATTTTGCTAGCGACTGTTAGATATGAGTAGGGCCTAGATATGAGTAAGAGCCTTCTGTTCTGATATCAAAAGAGGAACATAATTACTGTTAGCATATGCTGCTTTGCAGTATTCTACGCTGTAAAAGTCCTGTAACATCCTGTATGCCACGCAACTAATTTAACCAGTTTTATAAATCAGAACTTACCACGTCCACATCGCAATGAAAGCGAGATTGGAACATCCAACCAATTATACCTTTCTTGTCTCCATCATCAGTAAAACCACGAGATCACTCATCCGATACAGATGGGGAATTCGTCACAGCGTTTTTCCAACTTGCTCTTTCCATATCGCAATATTTTGGACTATTATCGCAAGGAAAGGGAACATTAAATAAACAAAGCAATCGGTGGACAAATTCCGCCATGTTTGGTCATATACCACAAAGCATATGTTTCTTGCTTGCTCCAATATAAAGTATAATATACTATTTTTACCAATTCTGAAATCCCTTTTGCTTTATGCTTTCATCCGTTTACACTACAAACTTGTTTAGTTGTCACCAACCCTGTTCCCGTGTGATGCCATATGACAGCCGAAAATGCTTTAACTAGGTTCACGGATGATTGCAATCAGTGCAACAACTAAAGATGGACAAGCAGGTGGCCAATTGTTCAATGGAACAAGCGCATAGACAAGGACAAAAAGTGCTTCGATGCTGACTCCGTTGCTATGGCCATTTGTTTGGTCAATGTACTGGATTGTCGTGAACAGGAAGCACGGGACAAAGAGCACTCGACTCGAATGAGAAGCCTACAATATCTGCCTGTTCTTGGCTGAAAAAGTGAAGAGAGCGCAATGAGAAGCTAATACTGGCAGCAGTACTCTACTTTCTACTAGTATATGCATCGTAACAAGGAACTACTGCTGTCTAAACAGTAAATTCATTTGGGGTTCAATGGTGTGGTGCCTGATTGGGACATACTATATTGCCATGGTGTCAGCCCCGAGGGAAACACTTCGAAGTGTATATATATCCAAGGCGGCCAATATTGGGCATTTTTCACTGCGTTCAAGCGCTGTATTGTCCAAAAATTAACTATTGCTGTCCATTTCAGTAAAAACCACATGGAAAACAGGTGGAACCATTCCAAAAGGAGCACAAACTACCTAGGTAATCCCACCAGACCATCGGACAAAGAACATATTTGATTAATTTTTTATAAACAGAAACTGCTGGTACTCCAATGATATACAAAGAAGAATATAGAAGAACATTTAGACCACAGTAGCCTTTTTATATATAAATCGGATGTACCGAAAAATGCCATTCCCTCAATATGTTTTTGGAAACAATCAGCATCAGTAGAGCAGACGAGTTGTCCAACGCCTCCCAGCTAATCAAAGTCTGACCTGGCCAAATGCTCCTCCACGCGTCCACATCCCCGCACACGTTCCTTGGACTCGGTCTATGGTTCCCCTGCACTGCGCGTGGGCCCCGTGAAACCGTGCCGCTCCAAGCTTCCTATCCTACCAGACGGCTAGATACTTGGGTGCACTGAGTGCATGGACCGACACGCTTGCAGACTGCACAGCTCAACCGTTCGAGTGTTCTGAGCAGATGGACCGGGTCTACCTTTGATACGTTTGGGGCCCTCCTTCTCCGGTCTTCTCCCTCCCGGCCCGAGGCTCCACCCATTAAAACGCACGAGCTTCATCTTCTCAATCTCTTGGCCGAAATCAGCTCCCAAAGTCCAAATTTAGGAGGTAAATGAACCCATGAAATTATCTCAAACTGCTTTGGCTTATTGCTTGCACCGCTCTCGGAAGCGTATTCATTGGGAGATTTCCCCCTTTCTTGTCATTCAGTTAACGAGTTGTGGTGCGCCCTTGACCTTTTTTTTTTGCTGGATTTTTTCAGTTGATTTCGAGCATTGAGATTGCCCGGAGAATCGATTTCGGAACCGACGGAAGGGATGTCAGGCCCGCTTGATCGATTTGCCAGGCCATGTGAGTATGAAGTGTTTTTTTTTTGTCGGGACATAATCATTTAATTTCCTACGAATTAGTAAATGTTACTCTTGTTCGTCCTTGTATATGTTCAGTTTCTTGGGTGTTTTAGGATAAAAAGATGCGTGTTTAGATGTTCATGCTTTTCGTTTCATTTCTCGTTTTTAGAGGGAACTTCTGGATTCAATTCTTAATGGTCGACATAATGATGAATTGTCGCGGGAGGTTTATAGGTTTTGGGACAGCTACAATCATCTTATTCACCAAATACAACCTAAGAAAATCCCAACGTTTTTTTATTAAGAAAATCTCAATACAGAAGTCGATTCTTTAACCAATTGTTTTAGGTTTTACCCGGTCTCATTAGAGAGCATAATAGGGCATGCTTGGATTTTTGTCATCTACTCATCTCTGTGGATAATAACCACCAGAAGGAAACAAGTGTTTTAATGCAGATAATCGACAGGCAGTGATGTTGATGTAACATGTACAAACCAATAATTTTCATAAATCATTTGTCCAATCCATGTCCCAATTATTATTGCTTTGCACTGTTATGGCTATCAAGATTTGTTAACACTTTTTGGTTGAACATTAATGTCATTGAACAAGTTGCAGTTTTAGTTTCCTTTGAACATCATTTTCTTTTTAGTCTAATCCACCTATAAGTAACTGTTCCTATGGGCAACTAGCTTTCTTTGCTTTGATTTGAAGATGGAAAATTGAGACTACTGTCTGTGAAGGTTTTGAAGGTTTCATACATAATGATGAAAGGAAAGAGAGCAAATCCGATGCAGACAACTCAGAAGGAGATAAGAAGACTAAAATTGGCTCTTTCAAGAAAAAGGCGATTAGTGCTGGAAATAAATTCAGGCATTCCCTAAGAAGGAGAAGCAAGAAGAAGAGCGAAAACCGTCCGGTTTCCATCGAGGACATAAGGGATATTAAAGAGCTTCAAGACGTTGAGACATTTCGACAATCCTTAGTTGATGAGGATTTGCTGCCTCAGCAGCATGATGATTATCACATGATGTTGAGGTACAGCACCTGCAGTTCTCAGGCTTTTTATTTGAATTTATTCTGTATTGTCTGGGGTTTGTTACTAGAAGAAAGTGGTAATGATTTAATTGCCTGAACTTTTCATTTGATCTCGTTCACGTAAAGGTTCCTGAAAGCGCGGAAATTTGATGTCGAGAAAGCCAAGAGTATGTGGTCAGACATGCTTAGATGGAGGAAGGAATTTGGGACTGACAAAATAGAGGTAAATCTGAAGTTTAAATATCATATCGATCTTTCTTGGAGTAATTTCAGTGTTTTGACCCTTCCCGGCTCTGTCCCTCAGGATTTTGACTACTCTGAATTAGATGAAGTCACGAAGTATTACCCACAATTTTATCATGGTGTGGATAAAGAGGGAAGGCCTGTCTATATAGAGCTTATAGGAAAAGTTGATGCCAACAAGCTAGTGCAAGTAACAAGTATAGATCGGTACGTCAGATACCATGTAAAGGAGTTTGAGACTTGTTTTAAGATGAGATTTCCGGCCTGCTCTATTGCTGCGAAAAGGCACATCGACTCATGCACTACTATTCTGGATGTGCAAGGCGTGGTATGTCGTAGTTAATTATTGTTCTTAACATCTATCGCCACTTTCCTAAGAGTTAATACTTTTATCTATGTAAATTAAGGGATTCAAAAACTTCTCAAAATCTGCGAGGGAATTAATCACACGGTTGCAGAAGATTGACAGCGACAACTACCCTGAGGTAGGTAGTTCGGACATGTATCTTGGATGTCAAATGAGAAATATACTATATTTACCTTGGCCCAATTCTACAATCCCTTATGCACTCTGGATGCTGCTGCAGACTTTGTGCCGGATGTACATAATTAATGCTGGCCAAGGTTTTAAGATGTTATGGAGCACAATAAAATCCTTCCTTGATCCAAAAACTGCTTCCAAGATTCATGTAAGTAATGCTCTTTTAAGTATTGATTTGATTGTATTATACTTTTGAGTGATCTGGTATACAAATATTAATTAACCTTTCCCATTTCTCTTGAAGGTTCTTGGGAACAAGTACCAGCATAAGTTGCTTGAAATTATTGATGAGTGGTTAGTATCCATAATCTCGTCCATATATCTACATTGTTGGCTTCATCCTAATTTCTGTTTAATACATGCATGCAGTGAACTGCCAGAATTTTTTGGTGGCAAATGCAAGTGTGATGAACATGGAGGTTGCCAAAGATCTGACAAAGGCCCTTGGAAGGATCCTAACATAATAAAGGTTGTCCATATACAGCCACAACGACCCCTGAACCTCACAAAAGAGAAAAGAAGTGTATTCTTGTACACATTGTTGATATAGGATGTTTTCTATTGCTAATGTTCTGCATCTTCATTTCGTGCAGAGGGTCCTGAATGGTGAGGCAAACTATGGAAGACAAATTGTGACCATATCGAGCACAGATGGAATCTCAAAGATAATTGGTTATGCAAGGCCACAGTATCCAACTGTAAGTCTATAAGAATTCCTGGGTATTCAAATTTGCAGAGAAAGCATGTTTGTCCCTGGTGAGTACTTACGCCATTATATTGTTGAAGCAGAAAAAAGGCAGTGACGCATCTGCTGAGTCTGGGTCTGAAGTGGAAGATGTTACATCTCCTACTGCATCAAGGAACCTGATTACCAACCCTAATTTGACCCCTGTTCATGAGGAGGCAAGTGGCTAACCCTGTACGCTTCAGTGTGCATAATCAAAAAGCTGATGCTACTGGCATAACCTAAATGAATAAAACATCAATTGACAGACGGAAGTTCAAGGACTGAAATATTTTAATGGCAGATAAAAAAATCAATTTTTGTTGGACATTCGAATGGAACCGCACCTGTTTTTTTCTTTCAGTCGCATTCTAAAATGATGGGTATTTATCTGTATGCTTACCGAAACAACCATGTAATGTATCATTGAGCTAAACTGTTTTCCAATGCTCTTTCACTTTTTGATTGCACACATATTATTAACTGGTAACATCTGTTGCTATTTCCAGTCAAAATTGTCGGCACAAGCTTCCACTTCTGTTTCTCATGCTGCTGTTGAAGAAAACATTCCTGTTATCGACAAGGTTGTGGATGACGGAGGGGGAAGTCCCAGAGCTAGTCTAACAGCTTCTTCCTCAGGTATCCTAAATTGTTGGGTTATTATTTTTTTACTTAAAATATTTCTCATAAAGCTACCATGATTGTTTTTACATCAATTTAAAAATTGAGGTTTTATTCAGTCTTCAATGATTCATGAAGCGCTAATAAAATTACCAGAAGTACCTACTAATGTCCTCATCAAATACAAAAATATTCTTACAAAAAATACTAATGTGCCTTATATGCATTTATATGAATGTTCTGTTGAGATACATCGTTGATCAATCAGTGTTCGGTGTTTACGTAAGCTCAAAAGTCTATTTTCAGGATGCATATCTCAAAACTACACCAACTTGTGCATGCAAGCATGCTGTTTTGGATTATTTTTTAGCTGAACTCTGACATTTTTATATGGTTCACGCCAGGATCATTGTCCTTGAGAAATATGCCTGCCACGTTTGAAGGACTTCGTGCTCAAATTATCACATGGCTGACAGTCTTGATCATGAGCCTTTTTGCCATGCTTTGCTACATCCCGAGCAGAATGGCGAAAAGGATCTCAAATCAATGTGTTAAGCATGATGACTATCACGTGGAGTATCCTCAAGAACACGAGTACAAAGAGGAATTCAGACCTCCATCTCCTGCTCCATCTTATACAGAAAAGGATGTACTTTCTTCTATGCTAAGACGGCTAGGTGAGTTGGAGGACAAGGTGCAGGTGATGGAAACAAAGCCATCTGAGATGCCATTTGAAAAGGAAGAATTACTCAATGCAGCTGTCCGCCGTGTGGATGCATTGGAAGCTGAATTGATTTCTACCAAGAAGGTAGGCTTCTGTTGATACTTCCAGACTTTACATCTTTGATATCGGTCAGCAGAAATTATATATCTTTTTATTCTGAGCGCAGTGATATATGTAGTCCATGTGCAAAGATTTGTAGCCTCTTCTTAAAATAAAGTAGCAGAGTGATGAACTAACTACTGCAATTTCCATAAACAGGCCCTATATGATGCTTTGATGCGACAAGATGAGCTCCTTGCGTACATTGACAACCAAGAGCTGATCAAATTTCGTGTATGTAACTATTCTCTCACATTTCTTTCTTTCCTCCTTTCTTCATATTAACATTGTTTTGATAATTCCACCCTGCAGTAGCTCGGTGTCTGATCATTATCGTTATATTTTGCCTTTTGCAGAAAAAGAAGTTCTGTTTCTAAGCTGAACACAGAGCGGCTGTTCGTCACACGCAGAGCGGTTATGTATATTGTTGGATCGCCCAAATGTATATTTTTTTTAGATAATGAGGAAAAAATAAGTCACGGCTTGACCCCCGGTTATGGGGGCTACAGCCCAAATGTATATGTATTTTGCTTAGTTGTAAAAGTATGTATTTTGTAGAAACATAGGTGTGTCCACGCGTGTTCTCTTTCCTACGATTTTCTTGTCACTGGTTCTTAAGGCCTACTGAGTTGCAGTCTTGCAGAGCCGGTTTGTGTGCTAAATGATCTATCACGTGTGCAGTTTTAGAACATGTGGCATGTGCAGTGGTAGTATGAGACCTATCTCAGTTCTGTTCAATGTTTCTTCCATTCAGAGCTCTCCCAGCTTTCGGTTGCCTCAGATAACACTGAAACTCGGCAAATGCATGGTATGCTTGTTGCACAAAACCGGTTGAGAAACTCTCTCGAAAAACGAGAGAAATGAAATGAAAACTGAAGTTTATCTGATCACATTCCTTTGACTGGATTGGGTTTAATATAAAAAAGAACAAAAAGTAAAGAAAACAAGAGCTTGTTTGATAAGAGCTGTATCAATCAGTTCAGTTCTTCTGGTTGCTGCATTTATCCAAAGAAAAAAAAAAGGCACGACGAACAAAAAGGCATAGACAGATCCCAATTCTGCACATCAGTTAGAATCACGTCCATTCATAGTAGTATATCATGGATATTTAGCTCAAGGAGACCACGAGATTGCTGTACCTGTCGCAGGATGGCGCCTGAGAGCCATGGGTATAGAGAAATTGGATAGATTCAAAGTGTGTTTGCATAGACCGTGCTTGCCGCACGGCGTGAGACCGGGATAAGATCTCATGCGCGCCTGGCCCTGCTGAGAGAACAGAGTGTATTGCATGCATTCGGAAATCTATACACGAACCAGAGTTTTGGGTTGTATATAACTGCTTACCTGTCGCAAGGGTGGCGCTCGAGCGGATCAATTTCATGTATTTTTGTGTTTATTGCTTATCACCGTCCTTGCCGCACGGTGTGCCGCCTGGTCCGAATAGCGTCTTTATATCCGACGGAGGCGCGACCCGCACCGACGATGTGGTACTAAAAATCATGCAGAGTTGTCCCGCGCCACCGCCGCCCGAGCGCGACGGAGATCTCCGGGGCGCTGTCGTGTATGCGCAGCGTCAGCGTGGGGGGAACTGGGAGCAGCCTGCACAACTGCTGTTGCCGACAGTCGCACGGTCGCCTCGCCATGGCCCGTGGCCGTGAACAGAGAGAACCAGGGTGCGCTCAGTCTGAGATCGGTGCTCCTCAGCCATGACTGTCCAAAAGTCCCGGACAGCAGGCTCTGGCAGTTGAAGTTGTGCCTGACAAGACACGACCGAGAGAACCGCTTGGTATCGCGTCGCGCGCGGTTAGATGGGTACTGGACGACTTGATTCCTCCAACCCTAGATGGGTGGGTATATCTATATCCAACATACATGGGCCTCTATATGGGCCAACACACTCCAACACCCC
>LAPY01000239.1:60263-74361 GCA_000970635.1 Eragrostis tef
AGATATCGGTCCTGGGTTTCCATTTTCCTGTTCCTGTAGCAGTTGGCGCACAGCGGGGCGGGCGGATAAGCAACGCCGGGGACATGACGCCGTTCCGTTCCGTTGCCACGGGGGAATGTTCCCCGTGCATATGCAGCGCGCCGCGGCGCCATGTTCAAGCGCGACACGTACGTACATGAGTCGCTGCCTGCAGCAGATCCTGCGCGTATCGCCGCATCGATCGATTGGCGCCGTCCCGGGGTGATTCCTCGACGTGCGCGGGCGGTGACGGCCACGTCGAGCCGGGGCCACAACCGAAAGCGGCGCCTTGCGGCGCGGAGGTGGGCCACGGTCAGGGCCGGGCGGTGGAAGGAACGGATGGGTCGTCGCGTCGCGTGGCGTGCGATTGGTTCTGATGCTTTCCGTCGCGTTGCTTGCTTGGCCAGCGTGAGCTCAGCTCCACTCGCTCGCTCGCGCGTCCTCACCAGCAGAAGCGCGTCCTCACGAGGATCCCGTAAAAACAAAGGCACAGCGGCACGCAGATTGTGGTCGCACACTGATTATGCTGCCCGTGAGGCCGTGACGGTGCTGCCAAGTGCCAACCTTTCAAAGACTGTAAACGCGTCGGATACTCGGATCTGGCCATGCCATGCGGGAAAAGGGACGACGGCGTTTGTCTGACGGCTTGTGCACATGAAGTACTACTCGACCCTTTTTGAGATCCGAAAACTCGCTTTATTTTGCTGCGCCCAACTCAAAGTTTTTTTTTTTGCAGGGACAACTCAAAGTTAATTAGTTCACTCCTAAAGTCAAACGGCAGGGATGCGCAGTGCAATGTCAACCGTCAGGCTCTTAAAACGGCTCGATCATCAGCGAAAGTTTGAGTTCAATAATAGTCCGTCTATGATTGAGTGCTATTCCCACTGGACATTCCATTGGCTAATCTTGCACAGGGCGATACTGCAAGCGGCAAGGTGAACCAATTGCCACTTTTCGTTGAAACAGCTCCAACTCTGCGGTAGCAGGTCAACTGTTTTGACATCACTTAATTGGTCCTTGTCGCAGAAAAGAAAGTGCAGTTGTACTTGCAGGTTGCCATTTGATCGATCCAGATGTTGCTGGCTGATGTGCGAGCATGAAGGCGATCGATGCAGTTGACAAGTAACGAACATGGCGATCCGAGATCAGGACTTCAGAAGTCGTGCGTCCGGTTTGATCTCGCTGGGCTGAGGAGATCTTCGAGCAGATAGGATAGTGACGGACACGAACGCGGAGAAGCGCGTGTACGGTACGGACAAGGAAATGGGCTACTCGTACATGAAACCTACTGCCTTGAAATGCAGAGTGCCACTTGAGTCGACCAATACCTGCCGTTTTGACTTTGCTTGCGATTACTCATGGCTGCTTGCAACAGTTCATGCATCTGACTTTTAAAACAGGAATCACTGAGCTTGTGCAGCACTCCAGTATCGCCAAAGGCGATGTGAACTGAACTGTTCAATTTTAGGGATGTCAAACCTGTTGCTTGAGAATGATGCGCCGTCGACGAACATGTCTGCGTGCTTTACTTAGTGTTCCAGACAGATAACAGGGTCAGCGGCCTAATTATTTTCCTGTAAAAAGAGGAGGTCAACGTCCTTACAAAAGTAGGAGTAGGACGAGAAGGAAAGGGCGCCTGAACTTTATGCCAAGTGGACGTTGACTCCTAAAGGCTCCGCAAATAGTTTTATCAGCAAAGGAGTTGACAAACTGAAAAAGATGGAATTTCTTATTGCATCGTCCCCCTTTTCGTTCTAGGATCAATCACTGTATCGCCATCTAAGGACGGAGGATGGTATCATTTGCTGAGATAGAAAAAGAGGCAAAGCGAAGTACAGCCTTTTGGCCAGCTCCACCAGATCACATCCAGTCCGAACTCTGAATTTGATTCCTGCAATTGGCAGTTTGCCACTGGCCTTTGGCGTTGGCGAACTGGTGCGTTGGATAAGGCAGTTGGCTAACCACTCCGAATCTCAACTTCAAGTGATCAAATTATCGACTTGTCACATTAGGACTAAGCTCTGCAGCATCATTGGGGCAGGCAGTTATGGCCTGCATTGCCCGGTCATGGTCCAAAGTTGAGAGCTCACTCGCCAAACCGATAGAGAATGTTATTTCCACTGACGCAGCTTGAGGAAGAAACACAGAGGATTAAGTAAAAGAATATTGGTTTAATTTTATATTTTTCCTAGTACTCAAGTAGCACTAATAATTATGTAGAAAAATTCTGGGTTTTGTTGAAACCCCCATGGAATCTCTACCGCACAAAGCATATTGTTTTTGTTGAGAAAATCACAGAAGGAACTTAAGCCTCTTCTGCTTTCCTTTTTCTGTTGAGAGCATTACAAGTTTATTTTTTTCAAGGAAAAAAATACCTTTTACAGTACTCGTGGTATGGAGGGAGTAGAGGTTTTGTTTTTTTGAGCTGTTACTGTGATATTTGACTACCATTTCGATTTCTTTTTCAAGAAGATCAGCTGAGGAAGTGGTAAGCAAGCAATGTACAACTATGAACTATTTCTCATTTTGTCCCCAAAAATAATAAAATAAAACCTCATCACAGAAAAAGCATAAAACTAAAAGGGGCAATTGTATGGTTACTCTGTTTTGAATCTTAATTATGAGTTTGCTCTCATTGTTTCAACTTTGCATCATTGCCTTTGTTTTCATCCAAGTTGTTGCATGGTTGCCCCTATTTTGATGAAAAAAATTACAGTTTTGCCATCAAAATATGGACAATAGTGCAACAAACTTGGTCAAAGCAGAGGCAATGGTGCAAAGTTGAAAAAACAAGGGTAAAATCATAATTGAGTTACAAAGTAAGGACACTCATGTAATTATCCCAAACTAAAATTTATCTCTCCGTTGTCCTTTTTTAAGTCAAAGGAAGCAAAATCTGATCTAAAGGCAAATGCGTATATCTCCAAGAGAAACGGGCAGCACGTGTAGGCCCATTCTGGCGTCACCCAATGAGATAGGCCCATTGAAAGACCAATACTGATGGATCTGGCTAGAATTAACTTGGGAGTCTCTTAACTGGGCTACGTTACGTAGTTCGTGTAACTTTGGGCGGGCGCAGAAGCAGGCGTAGGACCGGCCTCTTCGCCGGCGGCAGCTGGCGAATGTTATTATTCTTGCTCTTATATGATCTTCGGGGTATTTGTTTCATGAGGGTCTAAAATTTAGAGGGGTCTAAATAAAAAAATCTTATCATTTAAAGTACTAAATAAATTTTAATTACAAAACTAACTGCAGAACCTCAGGTCTAATTCGCGAGACGAATCCAATGAGGGTAAGTGAGCCGTGGTTAGACGATGGTTACTGTAGCATTACTATAGCACGACTGTAGCAAAACATAGATTAATTAGACTCATTAGATTCGCTCGTAAAGATGTACCCATTTGTAAAAAGGTTTTGTCATTAAACTTTATTTAGTACTAGTTTCTTTTTGTTTAAAGTTATCTAAAATTTAGCGCTAAAGAAAACGAACGGCGACTTTGTGAATTTCAGGTGTCCATGAGTTTTGCCTACTTGTCTGTCAGTGAAACAAAACGGCGGCAGAACAGAAGGTGCTCCTATTCGAAACCAA
Organism: Eragrostis tef; assembly: GCA_000970635.1. Taxonomy (NCBI): domain Eukaryota; kingdom Viridiplantae; phylum Streptophyta; class Magnoliopsida; order Poales; family Poaceae; genus Eragrostis; species Eragrostis tef. Next base: position 63,871 of record LAPY01000239.1, read on the forward strand.
AACCTGTTCATCTTCATCCCTAGTGTCACCTACATCAGAGACCACGCAGACCTACGGGGTCAAATCAAATCAAAGTTCAAACCGATCCGTTGGGTTGTCTACAGCAGGGACGTAGCAGAAATTCAAAGAAAGCAGGGGCAAATCTTTCCCTGTCTCTCTGGATTCGCGGCCCTTTCCCGTTTTCTGAGACACGATCAAAGCGGTAGCCGGCAGGCGGGCAGACAGAGGAGAGAGAGGAACCAAAAACGATGTCCGATGGGTGCTCACAGCTCACACAGACAGACAGACAGACACCCGTGCATGCATGCAGGTTTCAAAGACAAGGCAAACTGAAAAGAGGAGGTTCTTTCGCTTACATGTGGTGGGCGCGTTCTGTCTAGAGGCTCTAAACAAATTTTTTTTTAAACAAAGTTTAATTATAAAACTAACTGTAGAACCTCCGGTCTAAATCGCGAGACGAATTTAATAAAAGTAGTTAAGCCATGATTAGACGATGGTTACTATATCATTATTGTATCATCACTGTAGCAAAACATAGCTTAATTAGGCTCATTAGTTTCGTCTCGTAAAGATGTATCCATCTGTAAAAAGGCTTTGTCAGTAGCCTTTATTTAGTACTAGATTTTTTTTGTTTATAGCCTCTAAAATTTAGAGCTGAAATGCTGAAGAAATGGACTGAAGGGAAGGGCAGAGGATGGTGACGGTCATGCGTGTCATGCATTTTGAGCTGCCATTGACGCGCAGCTTGAGGAATTTCAGTTACAAGAGCAGATCTAAACCAGCAAAGATGCAATCATCACCTCGATTAGGAATGCTCTTTCAGGATTGCCGAAACTCTTCTCTCCCTGTCACGGAGGCCATGATCCTGAGTGAGTCCTAATGTTACAAGGTCCCACCTTCAGTGACCATCCTTGTAGGCCCAAATGGGGCCAACGACCAACCTTCAGTGATCCAAGAGCATCCAGCACTTGCAGAAAGAGGAGAGGGTGAGGGGTAGAAACCAAAACACCAAAAGAGCCGCTGCTAGCTGTGTGCTGTGGCATCAGTGAGCAGACTACTGTGCAGGCTGGAGAAAAAGCAGAAATAATAGCTGACAGCCATTGCTCCCTTTCTTTGATCCTTGCTTACAAGTAGGAACACCAGCAGTACAATGGTACGAGCACCACCCTCCTCTCCCTCCGTCTCTCTGTTCTGTTTTCTTCCTCTACCACACTTCTGCTACCAGGCTCCTGGCTTGCTCATTTGCTTCTTCTAACTCGTAAGCTCTGCGCCACAAGCTAGGGAAGGGATGGCAATGGCGCAGCCGGACGCCGGTGGGGAGGCCGCCAAACTGCCCCCGGACATCCATGGCCTCAGCAAGAGAAGCATCAGGTCAGTGCGCCTTGTCCTTTCCTCCTCCTGCTCTAGTTGTTCTTATTTGGTTATTTATCAATGAAATAGTGCAATGATTTGTCTGTGATGAGTTCTTTAGAACAAAGGAAAAGCTTCGAATATGCGCGCAAATCCTTGCCATTTTTATATTTCCTGCATTGTAGTGACACATCAACAAAGGCAGGGAGTGTACATTTATGAGACGCTCGAGTGCATGAACAGCTAGATCCATTCTTCCTTAGGAAAGTGCTTAGCGGAGTAGCAAACCATCCATAGATCAACTGCCCAAACAAACAGAAATGATGGCATCAATCCACCCTCGGGGATGAATTTCTGTTAGAGACTGTAACTAAGAAAAGTAGAGAAAAACTCAGCGGCAAAATCTACTGAATCTGCATTTATTAGTTACTTTTTCTGAACTAAGCGAATTGCGCTGTCTTTTTATACAAGCTTCAAAGATAGGAGTAGTGAGTTGTGAGTTTTGTTGCTTATTTTCACCTGCATTTTGTAGCACATCTATTGAGTAATGCGTCTTCCCATTGGGTAATGGAGCATTTTTGTCCTGACATTGCACAAGAGTTGATAGCCGGTGCTATGCTATTTGTCACATTGATTTTTTTTTGAACGGGTCACATTGATTTCTTCCTGTACAGTGTCGACATAAAAGTCATTCAATTGTGTACATGAGCTCTCAAGATTCATGTGGGCCATTTCGGCCTTCATGGCAACCAATTGCCTTTGCCTTTTGCGTGTAGTAGTACGTGATCTGCATCTCCTATATATGGGCCTTCCTGTTTGGTCCTTCGCCCGTGCAATCAATATTTTGCAATCATATCGTTGCAAAGACGAGTGCAGTGGCACTGCTACTACCCGTCCGCTATCTTTGACCAGCTTTTGAAACCTTGTGCATACTCGAACTTAAATTTTCTCTCTGGCGCCAATTCTGAGTAGCATGCATGCTGCCAGTTTCCATTTCGACGTTGTTTGACACTAGCAATACGCTGGTTGATCACCTGCCAACCGCTGAATTGAAGACGAGAGGCTTTCTTTCGGCGTCGCCTCTCCTTCCAGTCCACGGTGGATTCAGAATCGTTGTTTGTTTCTGCAGAGGCAGTTCTAAATTGTAGCTAGCGCGTCAATGCACCCCCCTGCAGGAGTTTGGTCCGTAGTCGTGTCAATGCTGAAATGATGCTAGTAGATGCCAGAATCCAGTGTCAATAACACTGTCGTTCTCGTCGAAACAATATGATATCTGTTGCAGAGATCAGTCACCCGTTGTGTCTCGTTTCTCACGATTCCTTTGTATACCCTGTAAATTCCAGGTTGCAGTTCCATGTCGATCACTGATGCCCAGGCGTCCACTCATCGCCGAGCTGCGCCGCAAGATTAGCAGCTCCGATGCAAGTTCAGGGCGTCGAGGAGATGGGGCGAGGCACGATCGAAGACGATGGCATGGGTGCTGGAGCGAACGAAGGGAATGAAGCCGTACGGTCCGGGAGCGTGTATACATAAATATTGTTGTTTTCTTGTAAAACAGAGATGATAATCAATTAATTATTTGACAAGCTGGTATAAGATACCAGCTTTATTAACATACGATCACTGGCGAGTGCGAGCTCTGTTCTGTTGCGTGCTCGTTCCCTCGCGTTCGCCCAAAGCACAACGCGTCCGGGCATGGTCCTCGGCGCTGACTGACTGACTGACCACGGAAGCAAGTGAGTATATATGCACCAGCACGGGGCGCGGCCGCAGGTGGGCCGGCTCGGCGTTGGCGGCGCGCAGCTGGGAGTGGGGCGCTGGACGCATGCGGCGTGCGCTTCGGCTTCCGATCCGAGCCATGGTTGCTGCATGTGGCCGCGACGCGTCGGGACGAAGCATGCGCGCGCGCGTACCTGCCCCGGCGGCGGTGGCAGTGCCCGGCACGTACGCGCCGCAGTGATTGTGCGAGCAGCCGTGGTGACCGGCAACAAGAAGAACCGAAACTGTTTGTCACCATTTCAAAATTGCGCCAGTATATCTTGCACGCACCTACCGACACTGGATCACTTCACAGGGCGTATGGAGCAGGGGAAATGTGTGTTACTGCATCCAAATTCGGCCGATTTCAGATGCAGCAAGCAAATTCGGCCTGAACAAATGCATAAAGCTTTGGTCCTTATGATTACGGCGGCGAGGCCGGGCGGACACCCGGCGTGGTTCGAGCACACGGACGGATGACGCGGAAGGTCGACCAGCGTCGCGGCCGCCGGTGTCCGGAGCTTTCCACCAGCTTTATGAACGCCATCACCTTTGAGCATCGTGGAGCACCACCAAGGAGCCCCGCCGCCGGCGGATCGAGGCAGGCAGGGAAGGAGGTAGCGGGCCATGGATGGATGGATGAATCGGCGGTGGAAGGAGGAGGGCTGCGGGGCGTGCGCACGGCCACGAGTTGGGAAAAGGCGGCCTGGATCGCCGGTTCCACCACCGGCGAGAGATCTCCGCCAAGTCCATGTCGCCGGACGCCGCGAAAGGGGGGTCGGTGACGCGACGGGGAGAATGCCCATGGAAACGAAGGGCTAAATTGCAAGTAGTCAGATCGCGGAGAATAGTCGCGATTCGAAATAGAGAGTTCTTTATAAATATAGTTGGATCGCGATCCGAACCGAAATGTTTGATGTAAATAATCGGATCGCGATTATTAGTCGCGATCCAAATCGAGGGGTTTCAAAACCTGCTCACCGCGATCCCCGCAAAAGCTTTCGCCGCCCGCTCCCCGGCGGGAACCGCCATGACTTTCGCCGCCGCCGGCCCCTGCTTTGGGCGGAGAACCCGTTCTTCGGCGAGGCTCTTCCGAGGACACCAGCGGGAAGGCCGGCTACGCTGGAGGGCCGCCGCCGCCGCCCGGTGCTCTGAGGACACTGACGACCCCCGATGTCCGTCATCCTACCTTCCGGCCGATTTTCTTCCCCGTGTTTCGTCCAGCGAAGGCTAATGTTGATTTGGACCGCGACGAACTGGTGATTGGATTTGGTCACTACGAACGATCCGGCTGAATTCGCGGTGCAGATGAAGGCTAGTGTTGCAGGTTTTCACATTTTTAGAGCTCCGCTTGGTGTAACAAATAGTCCATTATCCCACAAGTCCTGATTGCTCCAGTATGCTTCAATTCAAGAGGAGGAAGACTGAGGGAAGACTCTCTCATCAACAGATGTCTAAGTTGCTGGTACTTATTCAATCTATTACTGTTAGCCAAATATTTCCATCGGAGTGCTGATATCAGTTGAACTGAACTTGACAAGCAGTTCACAGTGAACATCACTGTCTTTTCAAAAAATTGCCTTTCAAAATCTGTTTAAAACTGAAGCCTAAACTCTACGACCAAATCCTTTTCAAGAAATCAACCATGACCATGAATTAGGTACTGAGTACTCCTCTATACATTTCTTTCGATTCAGATGCCGTCACAGGAACTCACAAATAAATTCAGGATAGACATTTGAAAGCATTGTTACTTCTATCGAATAGCACAGATCACCGAGCCTTACAAGCTAGTAACGTGCTACACTGCAGGCCTCGATCAACATGTTGACAATAGATGAAGTGACAGTATGTCAGCTACAATGTAACCCAAAAATATATTCAGGTGAGACAGTAACAACACATCTGATCGCACGGAAAGATAGGATTCAATACAAACACCATGATGCCATAACTCGGGAACAATAAACTGTTTTGGTTTTATGCAGCCAATATCTTAGACCGTCCACGATGGAGACACCAGTGGAAATTAGGCTTAGGAGTAGGATCATATATATACAACCAAAGATCCATCAAATTGTCTACCAAGTTTTGATGGTGTTCTTCGATAGTCTCATCAGATCATCGTTTTGAAGCAAACAGTTTGGCATCACTTTGACTCCATCTTGTCGTACACTCATATAACGAACTTGCAGGTTGCAGCGACGATCTGAATCTGTTAAGCAAATAAGATAACTGAAGTGAGATCGAAAAAGATTCAACTGTTATATCCCTTATTACTACTTTGTCGACCAAATCAGTTTTCCTATATTAAATCACAACATTTAGGAAAGTGTATTACATCCAAATTCAGTAGATTTCAGCTGTTGCACTGAACTCGGCCAAATCGAATGCATAAACAGGGAGCTGCACACGGGGTGCGCCTCATACGGCGGCGACCCTGGGAGGCCATGAACTTGTGCGGACTGCCGAGGACGATGGCGTGATTCGAGCATGCGGACGATGTGGCAAGGTCGACCAGCGTGGCGGCCAACGGCGTACGGAGCTTTCCACAAGCTTTCTGAACGCGCTCACTGTTGAGCATCGTCAAGGACCGCGAAGGCGCCCGGTTGCCGACGGAGGCAGGCGGTGGACGAGGGTAGAGGAGGGAGCGGCAGCGGGCCATGGATGGATGTGTCGGCAGAGGAGGAAGGAGGGGTGCAGGGGCGTGCGGGCGGCCACGAATTGGGAAAAATCGGTCTGGATCTCTGATTCCCCCACCGGCGAGAGATCTCCGGGATGTCCATGTCGCGGGACGCCGCGAAGGGGGGCCGGTGCCGCGCCGGAGAGGCGGCGGAGAGAAGGCCGGCGGAAACGAAGGACTAAATTGCAAATAGTTGGAAGGCCGAGAATAATCGCGATCATCCAAACTGGGGTGTTTGATCGCGATCAAAGGAGCGGGTTTATGCAAAATCTGTTCGCCGCCACCGCCGCCTGCTCCCCGGCGGGAACCGCCATGACTTTCGCCGCCGCCGGCGCATGCTCTGGGTGGAGAAGCCGTTCGTCGGCGAGGTACTTCGGGAATTCACCGCCTTCTTCGAAGGGCACCAGCGGGGAGGCCGGGCTACGCAGGACGGCCGCCGCCGCTCGGTGCTCCTGCCGCGAGTTCACCGCACGACTCTTCGCTTTCAGTCGCCGCATCCGAGCACTCTGGCCACTGACCGCCGATGTCCGTCACCCTACATTCCTGCCGATTTTGCTTCCCCGTGTTTCGTTCAGCGAAGGCTATTGTTGAATTTGGACTGCGGCGAGGCGGCTTTGGTGAGTGGCGACTGAATTTGGTCACTACGAACCGGCTAAATTCGTGTTGCAGGTTTCACATTTTTAGAGCTCAGTTTGGGGTAACATATAATCCATTATCCCACCAGTCCTGATGCTCCAGTATGCTTCCATTCAAGAGGAGAAAGACTCATCAGCAGATGGCCAAAAACACTCTTTCGATGCAACTACTTGCTTCGCCGTAGCTGTTACTATCACCTTTCTTTCTGTTGTTTTGGTGTCTGAAAACACTGGTCTGTTCAATGTACTCCTAACTAGCTCCAGTACTTGTTTACGTCTGCTACTTTCATTTCTCTGATCTTCAAACTCTCATGATATAAACACATGATGTATCGTTTTCCTATTTCAAAAAATGAGTGAGCCATTTTTTTTTAAGAAAGAAGACTGTAACAATGAAATGAATGTTTCAAATACGTTGCTAGTACTTATCCAATTTGTTCGACAAATGATTACCATGAGTGCTGAGATCAATGAAACTGAACATGACAAGCAGTTCACAATGAACCATGAGCATGAGCATGAGCATGGAGACCTAAAGTCTACTACCAACTCTTTTCAGGAAATAAACCATGTGTATCAGTTAGGCAATGAGTCCATACATATATCTTTTAATTGAGATGTCATCACAGAAACTCACAAAAAAAAATCAGACAGCCATTTAAAAGCATTATTTCTACTATTGAACAGCACAGATCACCGAGCCTCACAAGCTCACAAGGTACACTGCAGATTTCGATTAATATGCTGATTGTACATAGAATGACAGTATGTCAGCTGCAATGTAACCCAAAAATATATTCAGGTGAGGCAGTAACAGCACATTGGATCACATGTGAAGAACTAATCCATAAATCAATATAACGTTGCTTGGATTCACAAAGATAGGATTGTATAAAAAGACCATGATGCCATAACTCGGGAATAATAAATCGTTTCGGTTTTATGCAGCCAATATCTTGACCGTCCACAATAGAGACCAAATAGGCTGATCATATACAACCAAAAACACTATAAAATAGTCTACCAAGTTTTGATGGTGTCTAATAGTCACATCAGACCGTCGTTTTAAGCAAACAGTTCGGCACCACTTTGATTCCACCTCATCGTACACTTATACAACGAACTTGCAGGTTGCAGCTAATCATCGTCATCAAGGACACTTCGACGCCTCTGAATCTGTGAAGGAAATAAGATAAACAAAAGTGAGATAAAAAAAAGATTTAGCTGTACATGCCTTATACCAAATCAGTTGTCTATTACAAGCCACAGCATTTAGGCAAGTTTTCAGAAAGAGTCTACACCCACAGTCGGAGATAATGGTTTGGCTAATGAATTTCACTGGGCCTAAGCAAACATGCTATTTTGTATATAATCTATTAATTAAATTTCACATATCGTGACTTTAGTTTTCCTGCTTGTCTGGTTGTTGATTTGCTCCAGCAGCGAGATTAGCCTTTCTTCAGACACCTGCAAACCAGAAAAAAAAATCATTGAGTTGCTCTATCAAGTTTCATCATACAGTACACAGATCAAAAAATGAAACGCTTCACAGTTATTACCTTCTCAGATATTCCACCAGTCTGAGCAGCTCTCAACAAAACATCCTCCACTCCTCTTGCTTTATCAGGCTTAACCAAGGCTATGCGGGAGACTGCAAATTACATGCAAAATAAACATTTTTTAGCATATTTTTAACTGATTTTTAGACCAGTATATTCAATGCGCAGAACATTCAGGGAGCATAGTTATGAAATAACAGGATCACTCCAAAACCTATGAGAGAATATAAATTATTCAGCCATATAAATATTCGTCACAGCTTTAAGCCTTGAAGCCTACAATCAATCTTCAACAAAAACGAAAACCACCGGTGCAACTCAAAAGTGCTTGCCAAAAAATCTGAATGAAGATGTTCCAATGTGTTCCTGGTATAGATAAGGCAAATAAAATGGATGCCTTTAAATGCGTGCTAAGAAGTATTTTGATCAGTAATATGTACTCTGCTGTATTTTGATTGGTGCAATCCATGGATTTGTAATGTGTTCCCTAACAATAGCAAGATTTCCATCATAGACCATATCATTAGTAACACAAACAGTGCACACAATCCCACGAAATACCATTGCCGTAATCACAATGTTTTCCACTCAATTGGTAGGGTAAATAATCTGAAACTACATCATTGCTAAAAAAACTTATTGCGTTCTCTGCCTCAAACGCTCAATACAATATTTATATGTTGTCAGTGTTAGACATGAAGGCACAAATCTAATGATTCATCAAAGAATATTGTAGATGTCGAACCCAAATATACAGACAGGGAAACTATCCTGACCTGTGTGGTGATTTCAGGAACATACCCATTGGGTCAGTACACAAAAGCTGAAATACATACAGTTGGTTGCTCAGAAAGCTTGAATATAGTAAGCACAAACAACATAATTTCAAGGACTAGTAACAATAGTCTGAAAATTAGCAAACAGTCATTAACACAAATGACGTTAAGAGAACAACTTACGTCTCTCTCTAGCTTCTGAATACAATATCTGAGCGAGAATCATCTGTCGGCGCTCCTCAGCTTCCCTGATAGATAAGTGGATATAAGCAGATTCAGTGTTTCCGACCGTAGGTAACATGACATAATACGTGATAACGTTGTTTCTCATTAAGATGGAGGAATGGTCCATACCGCTTTGCTTCTTCTTGAGCTTTCTGTTGCCCATCATTATTCCCCTACTAAAATATTTATATAAAGTTGATCAGTCAGCTGAGGAGCATCCACAACTAGCTCGTCTTAGCAAGGAAAATAGAAAATTTAGGCCCGATAGCTTACCCCAACATGCTGTGCCATTAGCTCTTGCATTCTCCTCTGCCTGATAGCTTCCAATTCTGGGTCAGCCTGACATGAAACATGTTCAATTATTTCAGGATGTTTCAGATATCTAGTAATAAGTACTTCAATTGGTGTAAGCAAGTTGTGACGAATTCAAAAGTCCTCCGTGAACGAAAGATTTATAGTACACCCCTGTGCCACACTGCAGCAAGGATCAAAACTGTTTGCCAGAATTTCAAGATCTTGAGTAGTGCGCCATGTTGCAAGCACCTACACCTACCAACTGGACTGGATCACTTCACAGGGCGCAAGGAACAGGGTGAAATGTGTATTACATCCAAATTCAGTCGATTTCAGCTGTTGCACCGAACTCGGCCAAATCGAATGCGTAAGGCTTTGGTTACCTACCTTGCGTTCACAGGGGAGATGCAGGGGGGCGCGGCTCCTGGAGGCCTTGAATTTGTGCGGACGGCCGAGGACGATGGCGTGGCATGGAGCACGCGGACGGATGATGTGGCAGGGTCAACCAGCGTCGCGGCCACCGCCGTCCGGAGTTTTCCACCAGATTTCTGAATGCGCTCACCTTTGAGCATCGTCGAGCACCACCGAGGCGCCCGGCCGCTGGCGGAGGCAGGCAACAGGGACGATGGGTCAGGAGGGCGCGGACCATGGATGGATGGACGAGTCGCGGAGGAGGAAGGAGGGCTGGAGGGGCGTGCGGGCGGCCACGAGTTGGGGAAAAAGCGGCCTGGATCTCTGATTCCACCACCGGCGAGAGATCTCCGGCAAGTCCATGTCGCCGGGCGCCGCGAAGGGGGCGGTGCCGCGCCGGAGAGGCGGCGGAAACGAAGCCCTAAATTGCAAATAGTGGGATCGCGGTAGGGGGTCTAATGTAAAAAGTTGGATCGCGATTAATAGTCGCGATCCAAAACAGGGTCAAATGTAAATATTTGGATCGCGATTAATAGTCGCGATCCAAATTGGTGCTTTATGTAAATATTTGGATCGCGATTATTAGTCGCGATATTCAAAGTAGGGGGTTTTCTGCAAAACATGTTCACCGCGATCCCCGCAAAAGCTGTCGCGGCGCGGCCGCCCGCCCGCTCCCCGGCGGGAACCCCCATGACTTTCGCCGGCGGCGGCGCATGCTCTGGGTGGAGAAGCCGTTCGTCGGCGAGGTTCTTCGGGAATTCACCGCCTTCTTCGGAGGGCACCAGCGGGGAGGCCGGCGG
>LAPY01000239.1:103195-115775 GCA_000970635.1 Eragrostis tef
GGGGGTCAGAAGCAGAGGGTGGCCATCGCGAGGGCCGTCCTGAGGGACCCGAGGATCCTGCTCCTCGACGAGGCCACGAGCGCGCTGGACGCCGAGTCGGAGCGCGCCGTCCAGGAGGCGCTGGACCGCGCGGCCGCCGGCAGGACGACCGTCGTGGTGGCGCACCGGTTGTCGACGATTAGGGGCGCCGACGTGATCGCTGTGCTCAGGAACGGAGAAGTCGTCGCTCAGGGGACGCACGAGCGGCTCATGGCGCGCAAGGACGGCGTGTACACTTCGCTGGTGGAGCGCGCCGGCGGCGTCTCCTCGTCAGCATGAGCTTCTCAGGTTCATGAAACTGGCGCGTATGTCCCGTCCATCAGGCACCGTCTGCAACGCTAAGCTTTATTGTCCATAATAGTGCATGACAAAATATGAAACATGGCTGCTTACATCACATGTTTTTTTTCATCTTTGTACGGCAACGATGTACATCTTGTCAAAGAAAAAATGTATGTGTACAACTGCGAGCATTTGACTCCATCGGATTGATTTTTAAGAGTGGATTTTTCGAGGATTTGTAGCTCCCTAGAAGGGGGAAGCACACGAGACGACGTTCAAACTCACCAATTACAGGAACCAAAAGACATCTTTTCTAGTAATAGCATGCATTTTACTCAACTCCAGGGACTGGTCTGATTCTGAGTTCTGATCTATTCTTGGGACCTCGCACTCCCAAATTTGTAAAAATCGTGATTCTTAATTGGGTGGGGAAGTATTCCTTCAATTCTTATAATCTCAAAAATCCCCAAACAAATAGGAACACCCTTTTCACTGTTTTGGCGTTCTTTGCTAGAAAAACATCCTATGCTATGCTACCATGCCCTAGCCCACTTTATTTGAAGCCAAATCCCAGGTTGACACTTGGGTAATTTAGTTGAATAGAATGATGTGTTTTTTAACGAGGCACAAGGTGTTGCTTCTATGCACATAATCTTCGCGTGATAAATACCACCGAAGCCTAAGACTGCGGACACCAGGATATCGTGTACAACCCGAAAAGTAAAGACGATTCGCTCCCATGTATATAAAGAGACGAGGTATATATTGTATTGGACACTTTTGCATAAAAGAGGAGGAACGGACCAAAATAAATACGTGTGGTTGAGACCATATTTATGGAGTTTTCTCTAAAAAATGGATAGAGTTTCAATAATAGAATATATTTTCTCTATAAAGACAATGAAATTTTTAGTTAGCATGTAATTATGAACTACTTGAATAGATATATGCTTTGGTGGATGCAAGGCTAGTATTAAATATAATCTTTTTTTCTTTCTAAAATGAAATCCTAGCCTGACCGGCCCTTTTCCCTCTTTCCTTCGACGGTCCGGCCCCCTGCCTCTATCTGTAGCCGTCCCATATCTAGCTAGCCGCCCGTCCCGTATCTTCCTCGTGGTCTGCCTCCACAGTCCCACACCTATACATGCGACGCGATCGAAACGGCTCCGGTCCACCGGCATCACCGCCACGGCCACGTGCTGACGCGCACACCTCGCCGCTTGTCTGATACCGCCGCCCATCTACACGTCCTCGCGTGCCGACACATACGCAACGCAAGCGTTGACTGCTGCAGGCAGCGCCTCCGTCTCAGACAGACACAGTCACTCACCGCTTCTTCCTTCCCTGTCCTTACTTATTAAAGACCGTAGGAGCCGAGGATGTCCTGTCATCCTCACCAGTACTCCGATTGAGAGCTCCTCCTAGGACGGCGCCTCCCGGATTGCCCGTTCCCTAACGAAGCCGGCAGCAAGTCCGACCATCGCCTCTGCGAAAGCGAAACCAGTCAGTGCTCGTCGTCGTCCGACATTTCCCATAGGTACTACTAGTCCGCCCTTTTCTTCTCGTCTCCCTTGCGCATCGATCGATCTTCTGGAAAACACGCGTCGCGCGTGCTCACGCCGGAACCGGCCGTTGTGCCGTTCTCACCGCCGTTGCTATATATGCATCCGCCGGTAGGTAGAAAGGCCATCCCCGCGCCGCCGCGTATCGATCGATCTACGGCCACCTCTCCATTCCTGTCAGACGGTGACGCACGCCTCTGTCATTTACATATAGCTCGATCGCTCGTTCGTTCCGACGTCGTCGTTCCCCCACCGCCGGCACCCGGCAGCATCTCCTCCGGCGCGTGTGCTTCCCCTCCGCCACCAAAGCGGCGGCTTGCCTCGGGCCGGTTGGCCCCGGGCCGCTGCACCTATTGGTCCAACTACTCTCTGTTGCCCGTGCTGGCCCAGGCGGCCTTGGGCTTTTGACCAAATGCTCTCTGAAACGGAAAACTGTTTTTTTTTTAATCGAACGGAAAACAGGTTTTGACCAGTCGGCTCGCTCAAGCTCTGCTGGAACCGCTCTCTAGCAGGGCCATGCCATCTCTGATTTATCAAGCTTCATGGTACCTACTTTATGGAAATAATATTCGTTTATCACTTTCTGCATTAACTTTTGAACTACTTTCAGCCTTACAGGCTATATACTTGTCAACGAAGAGGGACCTCACGAAAACCTCTCTTAATTAAGGCTAGTCAACCTAGCTTACAGCATCCTTGAAAATTAATTTGCACTTTACATATATGGTTTATCGTTGGCGCCTGACCAATTTTCTCCGCATAATTATTGCAGGACACAGACAGTTCGGGAGGTACATATATATCCACAGTCGTCCAAGCTGATAACTCACCGGCCATGGTTTCACAGGTGTCACTTAATTACCATCTCCTAACGACATTGCCGCTATAAACCAGAGTTTTATATAAAATGCGCGGCATGAGTGAAGCGAAACGGCAGGAAGGCAAAATTATGGAGAAGGATGGTAGGGTGAAGTTCCATCAGCTGTTCAAGCACGCAGACAGCACGGATGTGCTGCTGATGCTGGTTGGGACTGTGTCTGCTGTGGCCAACGGTGCGTCACAGCCCATCATGATGATCATCTTCGGGGAGATGATCACGGCTTTTGGAGGCTCCACCAGTGAAACCGTACTCGAGAGGGTTAATAAGGTAGAACACATACTCAAACGTATGCCTCAGGAGTAAGATGATGACAACATTTGCATCCAAAAATTTCAGTTTTTCTTTGAGCAATGGTGCTGATCTACAAAAAGGAAAAAAACAAAATGAAAACCATCATTAGGTTGGCACTTCCGGTACTCTTCCAAGATTACTATTTTTCTGACACGCTATTAACTTCTTGTAGGTAGCTCTCAAATTTGTCTACCTGGGAGTCGGAGCAGGAATAGTTTCTTTTCTTCGTAAGTATATATATGTGATCACTTGGTTGCTACACCCGACCTGATGAGATGGCAATCTTTTATGGTTTATAAGACAGTCCTTGGTTGTGGCTCTTGACAGTTCACAAACTAGGCTAAGATAAACCTAAACAGATTTACTATTTCTCACTATTAGTGTATTTTTTTAAGGTCACTATTCATGTATTTACCTGCCTTCTTAAAATGGTTAATGGAAATAAGTCATACTATTGGTAGGAGTTACAAGCTCTTGAATCTTATGCAAATATCAAAATATGATCCGCGCATGTCATGGTATAATTTAGTAATGGCATATACTCCACTAATCTTAAAAGAAACATGATTAAATGATGGCGTGAGGCTACTATGTTCTTCCATAAAATTTGAAAGAATAAAGCACAACCAAAAGTTTAGTTAACTAAGTTTTGCCACATCGTAGTTGGAATAACAAAAAAGGTTTACTTTTATTATTGGCAAGTAAATTGTTGCAATACATCTTCATTCCAGAGGTATCATGCTGGACAACGACTGGAGAAAGACAAGCTACTCGTATCCGAACTTTGTTCCTCAAGTCTGTATTGAGACAAGACATTGCATTCTTTGATTTAGAAATGACAACCGGACAAGTTATATCTTGTGCATCTGCTGATACTGTTCTAATTCAGGGAGCCATTGGGGAGAAGGTAACTGCATCATAGAAAACTTGAAGTACTTATCTGCTTCCGATTTCCTATATTAACATAGCATCCAATTAAAACTTGAAATACATTTTTTAGTGACTTCAAAATCTTTTCCAAAAACGTAATTAATTAAATATTCTATTTTAAACTTACTGTCACATTACTTCCCTTCAGGTAGGGAAGCTTACACAGCTTGTTACCACTTTCCTTGGTGGAATCGCGGTTGCGTTTATGAAAGGTTGGCTTCTAACACTTGTCATGATTTCAACTGTACCCCTATTTATCGTAGCTGGTGCAATTGTCTCGAGGATGCTGTCCCAAATCTCTGGTAAGGGCCCAAAATCATACAGTGATGCAGGCGACATTGTTGAGCAAACAATTGGATCCATAAGAACGGTAGGCTCCTTGCAGTTGTAAACCATGGCATCAAGATGGCAAGTCATTCGTCTAACTCATGTTTTGTATCTGCATAATAGGTGGTTTCATTCAATGGTGAGAAAGAAGCTATTTGCCGATACAATAATCAAATAAAGAAGGCGTACAAGGACACAGTTAAAGAAGGAGCTACCCAGGGCTTTGGATATGGATCTCTTTCCTTCATTTATTTTTCTACCTTTGGGTTAATCATTTGGTATGGCACTAAGTTAACCCTGAATAGAGGATATGTTGGAGGAGATATCATAAGCATTTTGTTCGCTATCATGGTTGGTGGAAGGTGAGTAGTATGATACTAAAATAATGTTATGATTCATAGCTAGGCTAAATGACAACTAGATTTCAGAGCTTCTAGAAGGAAAATTTCATCTAATACTTCAACAAAACTACCTTATTGTCATCATGTACCAAATATTTTTTTAACCCATGCTAGCTTCCCTATTTTTCCCTACTTATGTTTGGCTTCTTAACTGTTATGCAATAGAGCTCTAGGTGACGCAACCCATTGCCTCGCTGACTTCACGGATGGAAGAACTGCTGCTCACAGATTGTTTAAAACAATTCAGAGGAAACCAGAGATTGATTCCGATGATGTTGTCGGGATAATATTAGAAGACATCAAGGGTGATCTGGAGCTGAAGGATGTATATTTCAGTTACCCAAGTAGGCCTGAGCAATCGATATTTGAGGGACTTTCACTATACGTGTCTAGTGGTAAAACAATGGCCCTAGTTGGGGAGAGTGGTAGCGGAAAATCAACTGTTATCAGTTTAGTTGAGAGATTTTATGATCCACAGGCTGGTGAAGTCTGCATAGATGGAATTAACATCAAGAATTTCAAGCTAGATTGGATCAGAAAAAAGATTGGTCTTGTTAGTCAAGAACCACTGCTGTTTACAACCTCTATCAAGGAGAATATATCCTATGGGAGAGAAGATGCAACGGTTGAAGAAATCAAGGGAGCAGCTGAGCTTGCTAGCGCAGCAACTTTCATCGAAAAATTACCCAATGTACTTAAATGAACACAATGCATAGATTAAGTCAACGTTTTATAAAGATAATGTTAACCATTTCTCTATATGATATCAGGGTTATGACTCAACAGTTGGTCAGCATGGTACACAACTCTCTGGGGGACAGAAGCAAAGGATAGCAATTGCAAGAGCAATCCTAAAAAACCCAAGAATTCTTTTGCTTGATGAAGCTACAAGTGCGTTGGATTTGGAGTCTGAGCGGATAGTCCAAAATGCACTGAATAGGATCATGGTGAACAGAACCACATTAATCGTGGCACATCGACTGAGTACCGTGGCAAATGCTGATTCCATCTCAGTTGTTCAACAAGGGAAAATAATTGAACAAGGTTAATTATCTTCACTAAGATAACTTTCAACTTATGCCAAAAAGGATGCTGCAAAATTTGAATGATATATTTCTGACATAGATCCACTCATTGACAGGTCACCACAATGAATTGGTGAAAGATCCAGGTGGAGCTTACTCGCAGCTTATTCGTCTACAAGAGGCAAACCAAGAAGATGGCTATCAGTTAGATGCTGGGATATCACTCTCAAGATCTACTAGGAGTCTGTCACTCCAACGATTAACAAGTAATCCTGCTGGGAGTGTCAGTCGACCTATTATGACACCTATTGCTAGCTTGACTGTGTTGAACGAATCAAAAGACCATAATGGCACACATAGTGAGAAGAAAAATGAAAACAATGATGGCAAAATCCCCAAGAAGGCACCCATTGGACGCCTTCTTACACTAAGTAAACCAGAAACACCAGTACTTGTATTTGGTTCTATAGCAGCAGCAATTCATGGAGCGCTAATCCCAATGATTGGTTTCTTACTGGCTACTGCTGCAAAAATTCTTTATGAACCACTTGAAAAACGAGGAGAAGATTCTATATTTTGGAGTTTGGTTTGTGTTGGGCTAGGTATCATTAGTATGGTATCAAGGTTTGCAAATTGCTTTCTGTTTGGAATAGCTGGTGGGAAGCTCATCGAACGTATCCGTGCTTTAGCATTTCAAAGCATAGTGCACCAGGAAATTGCTTGGTTTGACGATTCTGTAAACTCCAGGTCAGTTACCATATTATAATGTTTTTTGCCCCACCAACAATCTATTGCCGATTACAGTCTGTTGCTTTCATCTCTTTCAGTGGATCACTAGGTGGAAGACTTTGCATTGATGTCCTTAATTTGCGACGCCTAGTAGGGGACAACTTGGCTATAACTATCCAATGTACTGCATCACTCCTTTCCGGGATAGTCATTGCAATGATTTCAGATTGGAAGCTCTCATTGGTCATCATGTTTGTGATACCTCTTATTGGTCTCCAAGGGTATGCTCAAGTGAAGTTCCTCAAGGGTTTCAGTCAAGATGCCAAGGTCAACCATGAAGACGCCTTTTGGGCTTCTTTTATGTTATATCGTTTGAAAAAATATATTTCTAGAACACAGATTTGACAAAAGTTTTCATGAAGTAATCTGGTCTTAAACTCTCCCTTCATCCTTTTCTCAACTCCTGTATGAATGACCTGCATTTTTAATATTTCAATGCACTGTTCAGGTCTGTTCCTTGCTGTAGTTTCCTTGATTTTTTCTTTTCAAAAATCAGTTGCTCAGATTTTCAGTAAGCTTTGTAGCCGTGATCCTCTTTTCTTAATTTCAGATAGCGATTTGAGAAGTAAATTTGATTTATGCATACCCCCTGATGATGTAAGTATGGCAAGACGAGTTGTGCTTAGCTAGTCAAAGTCATGAAAAATAAATAATTATTCAGATTTTGATCCAAATGTTTCTTTTTCAATAACCTAGCGTAATTATCATCTAAAGGTGGAAACTTGGTTTGTCAGGTCAATGTTTATATATCCCTTAATTAGTGTTAATATATTTTGAAAAATAATCGGTTCTGATATGTGAATGCAGATGACATATGAAGAAGCAAGTCAAGTTGCAGCTGATGCAGTGGTTAGTATCAAAACCATAGCATCTTTCTGTGCTCAGAACAGAGTGGTGACAGTATACAATAATAAATGCCAAGCTTCAAGAATTCAGGGAATTCGAACTGGAATAGTAGGAGGCCTTGGTTTCGGTTTCTCAAATTTGATGGTCTATTCATCTTCTGCCCTTTGCTACTTCATTGGAGCACAATTTATGAGTCATGGGCAGTCTACTTTTTCCAGTGTCCTCAAGGTAATTGATATGGGTCGATGTTTGCTATTCTCTCAAGTCTAATTTTGTGGAGCCTCCTAGGGTTTAGTTGGCTAGCACTGCTCCCTCCTATAAAAGTATCAGAAGGGATATCTCTCCTTTAAAATCGCATTCTTTTTAATTCAGATTCTTTTCAATAGATCTATTTTGATCTCTTGTGACGCTGCAATGCAGGCTTACCTAGCTTTAGTTTTGGCAATGATTGGCTTGTCAGAAGCTAGTGCCTTGGCAACCAATACAAAGAAGGCAAAGGATTCTGCTATGTTCATATTTTCTATCATAGATAAGAAATCTATAATTGATTCAAGCAGTGGAGATGGTCTGACCTTAGACCTTGTCAAGGGTGATATTGATTTTAACCACATCAGCTTCAAGTATCCATGCCGCCCGGATGTTCAAATTTTCACCGATTTCACCTTGAACATCCCCTCGGGAAAGGTCTTAATTAAACTTACCCTTTTTAAATAGCAAGCCCTCACTAAACTAAATGCCCAAAATCTTTAATCTTCTATTGAATATTACAAGGCTTTATTGTTGTAGCACATCCAAATCTCAGTTTGCTCCCTTTCAATTTTCGCCCCATTGCAGAATATTGCACTTGTTGGACAGAGTGGTAGTGGCAAATCCACAGTAATTGCTTTGCTAGAGCGATTCTATGATCCTGATTCTGGTACAATTTCACTGGATGGAGTGGATATAAAGAATTTCAGGATCAGTTGGCTACGGGACCAAATGGGACTGGTAAGTCAAGAGCCGGTACTTTTCAATGACACAATTTCCGCCAACATAGCATATGCCAAACCTGTGGCAACAGAGGAAGAGATCATCAAGGTCGCAAGGGCAGCTAATGCTCATGACTTCATATCAAGCATGCCCCAGGGATACGACACGGTGGTCGGAGAAAGAGGAACACAGCTATCAGGTGGGCAGAAGCAGCGGGTCGCTATAGCAAGGGCCATCCTGAAGGATCCACGGATACTGCTCCTAGATGAGGCGACTAGCGCGCTAGATGCTGAATCGGAGCGTGTTGTCCAGGATGCACTGAACAAGGTGATGGTTGGCAGGACCACCATCACCGTGGCGCACCGCTTCTCCACGATTCAAGGGGCTGATTTGATTGCAGTTCTCAAGGATGGCATGATTGTGGAGAAGGGGGCACATGAGTTGTTGATAGGCAACAAGGGTGGAGCTTATGCTTCACTTGTGGAACTTTGCTCTGGTACAGCATAACGCAGAAATTAGGGAAGCAGAAAAACAATCTACAGACTGAAGAACTTTCAGAAAACTAGTTGTTTTATGACTCCAGGATGAGTAGCATGGGGCAATTCAGGTAACTGAAAGTGCCAGCACTCATACAGTGTACGTGTTTAATCTAGGCGTGTAAACTATAATCAAACCCGCTTGATTGACATGGTGGACAATTCAAGCAATGATCCTGAGCCCCGTAATCATCAGCAGGCCAGGCAAAATTGACCGACTGACGAATGAACTAAGCATGTTGAGGGTGCAGAGTAACAGTAAAAGATTTCCGCGATAATTAATATTGGGACACGAAAAAAAAATATTGGGTAGCAGTACCTTGTGAGGGCTACGAGTGGTGCGTCTCCGCCGCCGCAATCCTCCCGGCCGCACATCCGTAGCCATGGCCGGGCAGGGGGGCAATGCCGGGTGGTTGTAGCTCGCCTCCTCTGCACGTTGCTGGGGCACCCGTCCACGGAGCTCGACCCGGGCCATGGCAAAGAGAGTCCCCACATATGTCACCAAAGGGACGCGCACCGCACAGCGGCGACGGAGGGCAGCCGCCCTCGGCGAAGGGCTCGTCGGCGGCAATGCGCCGGCGGAGATGCAGGTGGGCCAGAACCATCGCATCAATGCGAATGGGCATAGGCGCATAACACGAATAAGTTGTAGCCCAGTCCATTCTGGATGCACGTGATGTCAAGCGTGGCTCATTCGTTTGGCCCATTGAAGGACGTGTGATTTGAGGCCCATTCCGTTATGAACTTTTTTGAACACGACGCATGTTGGACGCGTCTGAGATACAAGTTGCGATGTAAACTACTAAAGCCATCTTCCGTGCAACTCAAAAAAAAAGAAGCCATCTTCCGTGTAACAGAAAAAAAAGAGAGTATATCTTCCGTGTGGAAAAAATGATTTCTAACAAAATAGAATGATACAACCTAAAATCATCGAGGATACAGTGTAGATCACTAGTTTGGTGACAGGTGAAAAAGAAGCGGAAGCCTCTGCCCCTTTAGAACTGTTATATTTCTCAAAAATGAATTTTCTCTTCTCGAGTTCTTGTCGAGACCTTCGCAGTGCTTCCTTGAGCGGCATGTTCTTTAGATGGCTGAGGACTATCATGTCCATCCTCTCTGGGTGTGGTGCCAGGTAGAAGAGCCCAAACTTGAGTCGACAATCTCTATACCTTTCAAGTTTTTGTGTAAGAAATATTATTGTGTTGCTTATGCTCTCTCTATTCTCCTTGTAAGCATCCCACTTTCTCATCCCAAGTCTCTGGACATATTCCGACATTATTCGCATTTCCACGTTTAATGACACCTCACGCTCCAGTGATGTGGTTTTTAGCATAATGCCCATATGGCCCCATTTCAAGGCATTCTGTTCACCCTTCCTGAAATCAAAGACTCGAGTTCCATGCTCGTTACGTACACCAAGCCTACATTTCTTCTTCCCAACCTTGAATCTATCCTTTTTTTGCTCTTTCCTGCAGAAAAAAATTGTGGCACACGTGAATTGTTAAAATAAAAAGGAAAACGAGAGACAATACGTTGAGAAAAACATCGCCCACAATGGTAATCAAAACAAATAGTTCTTTGAGGACAAAGTTTTTTTTTACTCTGAGCTAAATTCCACTTACACATTTTTAGGGAATTGCTAAATCTCACTTTAGTAATGTTTTCACGTTATGTTCACTTACTACCATTTTTATACTGGATCCCATGAGAGTTTATGGTATTTAAAAATAAAAAAAATGGAAACAATGAACTTTGTTGGGACGATTGAATTCCCCCTATCATCGCATTCCAAAAATGTGGTACATGAATAGTAATCCGCTAGGCGACTTATCCTTCAAAACTTTTTCTTTTGGCGAGTGCCTTAAAACTTAATTGATCTGAAGAAGATTCATACTAGAAGTTAACTTTTATTTTTACGAAAATACTAGAAGATAACTGCTAGAACGAACTAACTCGATGTAACATGGTGGATATGTGCACCGTACCTTACCATGACCGACAATCCAAAATTTAATCGCGGCACTAGTTGCTGATGGGAAATATATAAAGCAGCGAATACGATGTCGATGGCTGGGATGAACTGGACTCACCTGACCCCAGCCGGGCTGTTCTCCGCAGCCATGGGTTTTGATCACCAAGGTGACCCGAGCTTGCACTTCTGTCAACGTGATAGGTCTTTTGGTTGAGCGTCTGGGGTCTGACGTACTTAATATATAGGCGGAATCGATCGTCGGAGTTCGAGTTAGAAACGCTCCCGTAATTACGTGATTCCGTCAGCCTCCATCCCATGAATCCCTTCCGAGTACAACAATGTCAACAAACTCTAATCGGCAGTTATTTGTCTTGTGCTTCATCATTCACATTGCACAATCTAATCCCTTCCTTGTCCAGCTTTCATGCTGGACATGACGATATATACGCGCGAGTTTACATTACTAATTGGAATGGTCACTCCTTACATGACATTCCCTTCATCCAAATTCCTGAAAAAAAATTTGTTGGGGACAAGTAACAGTTCACCCACACATTCTTTCAGTGAATGCTATGCATACATACGGAGCAAAGCACGGAAACTCTGCAATATCTACAAGCTTTGAAGCAGAAACAACATGAAGAGGAACTCAATCTGACACGTGGAGATCGTCCCCCTGTGCTAGCGGGAATTGGCCCTTCCACTAAACGCCAGCAGAGCATAAAGTACTTTACCCAGGAAGGAAGAAACGAAGCGCGCCGCTACGTACCAGGACCAGGAGCACCCATGCTGCACGATCAGCAGAACGTGACACGAACATAAGAAGCAAGAAGAGGTACAAAACGCATCACAAGACAGCTTCGCACGGCGCGGTCCACGATCAGCAGAACCGGAGCAAGGTTTTCCCCAGCTTCGCACGGCGCAGTCCACAGGACGAGCGCTTCCAGGCCAGGACGGCTGACGCTGCGCGCGAAGACTGCAGGCTGACGCCGACGGTGCTTTTGCGACCCACTTGGACGTCAAAAGAAGATAGAAAGAAGAAGAGGCGACGCATGAACACGAACTCGATCCACTCCCCCAGCGCCTTGGCCGCGACGAAAGCCCAGATCTGAGCGCTCCGCGGCCAGGACCTCTCGACCACGGAGCGTAGGCGCGCCTCCGTCTTGTCGTGGTACGCAGAGCACCCAAGGAAACGCCGGGCGCTGTACATCACGGCGCACAAGCCGCGCCGCCCGCCCAGAGTGCGCGCCAACGGCGACGGTGACCAGCGGCCAAAGAAAGAAATCAGAGAAGCGCTCGAGACGTGATCCAGAAACATGAGCCGATCCATACCGCGCTCGGTGAGCAACAGCAGCTGCTGGCACCCGCGTCGCTCCTTCACCAAACAAAACGAAACAACAAAGGCGCTCTGGCCGAAATTAAACATAAGCAACGAATCCAACGCCCGCTCGACTCCCGCGTCGCCGACGGCGAGACGGAGCGCGCGAGCAGCAACAAACAGATCTAATCGAACTCAACACATCAATAATCAACGAGCACGTGCGCGCGCCCCTGCGGCTTCAATTTCACGCACGCAGGCGAATACGTTGCATTGCAGAGCAGAGCAAGGCGCGCACACGCACAGCAAACAAATCTATCGAATCCCAAATCCACAAATCAAACGGAGATGAACGAAGCATCGCACAGCATGCTCCTTCGGGGGGGGGGGGGGGGGGGGGGAGCACGAAAACA
>LAPY01000239.1:119503-143979 GCA_000970635.1 Eragrostis tef
CGGCGCTCCCGGACGCCGCGGCCCTCGTGTTCCGCGCCGTCCCGGCATTCTGCTCCCACTCCAACGCCACCTTCCACGCCCTCCTCCACTCCCTCGTCTGCAACAACCGCGTCGACGCCGCTCGGGAGATGCTGCCGGAGGCCCCCAAGCTCGGGGTCCGGACCAACGCCGTCTCCTACAACATCATCCTCAAGGGCGTCTGCCACCGGGACGGGTTCTCGGGCGCCCGCGCGGTGCTCGACGAAATGCTCGGCCGCGGCGTGCGGCCAACGGCGGGGGCGTGGCGCGCCGGGGCGTGGCGCCGAACGCCGTCACGTACGCGCTGCTGATGCGGGGCCTTTGCGACGCCAGGCGGTACGACGACGCCAAGAAGCTCATGTTCGACATGGAGTACCGGGGATGCCAGCCCGAGGCGGCGAACTACGGCGTGCTGATGAGCGCGTGCGCGGCGCGCGGGGACGCCGACGGCGTCAGGACGCTGCTCTCCGACATGCGCAAGCGGAAGCTGCAGCCCGACGACGCGGGGTACAACGTCCTCATCAAGTGCCTGTGCCACGGCGGCAAGGTCGGCGAGGCGCACAAGGCGCTGGTCGAGATGCAGCTCAAGGGCACCGCGCCGAGCGCGGCCACCTACCGCGTGCTTCTCGACGGGTGCTGCGATGCGCGCGACTTCGAGCTGGCTCTGCGGGTCTTCAACGCAATGCTGGCGAGCGGCCATTGCCCGCTAGCCTGCACATTCCGGCGCCTGGTGAAAGGCCTCGGCGAGGACGGCAAGGCAGAGGAGGCCTGCTTCGTCTTGGAGCAGATGGCGAAGAGGGGAATGCGGCTGGACGCCGAAGGGTGGCAGTCAGTTGCTGCATGCGTTTGCAGCCGCAGCAGTGCAAGCGAGACGAAGCTTATCGACAATTTGACATTATCATCTTAGTACTTGGATCTTGTTACGACATTCTGAATGTCTAATGATGTATAATTTATTTTTGGGACTGGATATAGTGCAGCGCCTAGAGCATTTTTTTTTGGGTTATTTGGATATTTACCATTACAATTTTTTCGGTTTTGAAATTTACCACTACAATTTGTGAAACCTGCCCATTGCCATAGAAATTTTCATAGAGTTTGAAATATGCCAGTCTGTACATCCACAAGGAGATTGTACTCTGTTCTGGCCTATGGTATTTTCGTATGGATGATTTTGCCCTTGCGCCTGGCTACTAAACGCCCGTTCCTTAGATTGGAGTCGACCCACCTCTTTCATTCATCTTCTCGCTCAAAACGACGAACCCTAACCCTACTCCGAGGCGACGGCGCAGGCGAGCTGGATGCGAACGACGGCGACGTAGTTCCACGCGGCGATGGAGGCGGAAGGGACCTGAGTGCCAAGGAGCTCGTCTTCCCCTTCTCCACCTGCAGTGCTGCGCCAGAGATGGAGCACCCTGTAGAGAGGTAATCTTCCTTGCTCCCTCGTGATCCATGAAACAAATCGGTTGTAGATGCAATTCAGCTATAGATGCTCGTGATTCGGCTGGATTATCTCGATAGGGGATTATATCGCTGGTTTAATTACTTGATTTACACTTGATCTCGGTAGACACTTGTTTGCACTAGAAGTAAAGGTGGAAGCTTTTTCCACAACTGACGCGGATGGTAGAAAATCATATACGAAAGGCAGGAGTATAAAATGGGACGTGCAGGTAGATTGCTTTTCATTGGAGCATCTGATGGAAGCACTGCACTGTGACCTAACATGGGGAACGAATCAGGCTGCTACTGTCTGGTTCTTTGACAAGACACTGTGTGATCGTGTTAAAATGGTAGACGAGCTTCACATGGCTCAATTCTTTGAAATGTACAAGTTAGAGATGTGTGGCGAGCTTCTTGTGCTAGTGGTTAGCAATGGAAGTGTTGCAGTTAGCGAGGATAATGCAGAACAAACCTTGTGTCTGGTGCTACCTGAATCTGGGACTGATTGCATTGTTCCAGCTGAAGTAACACCAATAGAACCTGCAACTCAATCTGCTATTCCACAGCATACAGAACTAGCTACTCACTCTGGTAATGCACAAACTGAGGAAGGCCAGGGAGCATCTGTGACTGAAGAAGCAGATGATTCCGAGCCTGACCCATTTGACAAAGAAGAGGAGTATGTAGGTGTTAATGACGAGCATATATATGTTGCTACTCCACCATCACAACCAGTTGAGCCCGCTGATAATGCTCAATCTGCTCCTCCTGAGTCTGCTCAACCATCTGCTATAGGGGTTGTACCTTCTGAGGCAGAGATCACCGATGCAGACCCTGATGTGCTTAATGTTATCCATGATCCAGAGAATCCAATTATTAGAAAGCATGCCCTATTTTCTGATATGATTTTATTCCGAAAAGCTATGAGACATTATGCTGTGAAAAGGGGATTTGAACTTGCTAATTTGAAGACAGATAAATCAAGGTACATCGCTAATTGCTCATTCAAGGATAAGGGGTGTCCATGGCGCATTCATGCTTCTAAGCTTTATGATGACCGCACCATACAGGTACATTAGCCCTTTCGTAATGCTGCTGCCACTTTGGCGTGATGCCACATTATTTGCTAATATTGTTGTTGTTGTCCTGAATTTGCAGATAAAAGTGCTTCCATTTGAGCACAACTGCCCAACCACGAAACTGATGGAAGGCAAGATGGCTACACAAGGTTGGGTTGCAGATAGGCTTGGGGATTGGCTAAAGAAGAATCCAGGCAAGGGTCCAAAGGACGCAAAAGAAAAATTAGAAGAGCAGTACGAAATCAAATTGAAATATTCAAAAGCTTGGTCAGGGATGAAACTTGCACTTGATCAGGTCCATGGCAAGTATGAAGAGAGTTTCCAGTTATTGTTTAACTGGAGGGCTGAAATTCTAAAGAAGTCGCCAGAATTTGTTGTGGAGATAGAGTTGCAGAAGTCTGGTAAGAAAATGAGATTCAAGAGGATGTTTGTGGCTTTTAAACCTTGCATAGATGGATTTTTGGCAGGTTGCAGACCTTATTTAGCTGTAGATTCCACTTCTTTGGTTGGTAAATATACTGGGCAGCTAGCATCAGCAACCTCTGTGGATGGGCACAATTGGTTATTTTACGTGGCTTATGCTATATTTGCCTCAGAGACAGAGGACAATTGGGTGTGGTTCATGCAACAGTTGCGTAAGGCTGTAGGTTCTCCCACAGGTTTAGTTGTTTCTACTGATGCATGTAAAGGATTGGAGACAGCTGTAGGAGCAATTTTTCCTGAGGCAGAGCATAGAGAGTGCATGAGGCACTTATATGGGAATTTTATCAAAAGCTACCGAGGTCCTATCTTCACTGAACACCTGTACCCAGCAGCAAGGAGCTACACAGACGATAAGTTTAGGTGGCACATGGACAAGATATTTGAAGTTGATCCTGATGCTGTGGACTACCTAGACACAAACCACAAGATGCTTTGGTATAGATGTGGCTTCTCAGAACTTAGCAAGTGTGACTACCTAACTAATAATGTGGCTGAGAGCTTCAATAAACAGATAAAAGAACTCAAAGGCCTGAATCTTCATGAGCTTGTGGACTGCTTGAGGGAGTTGATAATGGAGAAGATGTATCTCAGAAGGATGATTGGTCGGGACATGAAACCAGATGGAATACTGCCTTCTGTAGAGATGCAGCTCAACACAGCTTCCACCAAGCTGCGAGTGGTCAAGGTGTCTAGAAGTGATAATGAGTTTGCTGAAATAACTCTTGGTGACCCTGATAACATCACTAGAAGGCACACAGTGGATCTTCAGAACCACTGTTGTTCCTGCAGACAATGGCAGATGACAGGAAAACCATGTAACCATGCATTGGGTTGGATATGTTCCAATAGGGGCATCGAAATCAAGGACTTTGTTTATGATTACTACTCAGTAAATAGATTCAAAGCAGCTTATGCAGAAAGAATTCCAACTTTACCAGATAGGTCGCAATGGACTCATGTTGATCTTGGCTTTAAGGTTTGGCCGCCTTTGCTAAGAAGACCTCCAGGCAGGCCTAAAGTTCAGAGGATTAGGAGTCCTTTGGAAGGAGGAACAAAAAGTAAGAGGAGATGCAAAAGATGTGGTGGTTTCGGCCACTTTGAGAAGACATGCAAGCGTGCTGAACTAGAAGATGAAGATGAAAC
Organism: Eragrostis tef; assembly: GCA_000970635.1. Lineage (NCBI taxonomy): Eukaryota > Viridiplantae > Streptophyta > Magnoliopsida > Poales > Poaceae > Eragrostis > Eragrostis tef. Next base: position 123,670 of record LAPY01000239.1, read on the forward strand.
TCCTGTAGCAACACCAAAAAAGAGGTAGCTTGTTTGGTGCTTTTAGTTTATTCTCCAACCATCTTAATACGTGACACAACAATTGTATCTATTTTGCAGGAAGAGACACGAGGAAGGCACATCGAAGAGCTAAAAAAGGAAGACTCCCAAGAAGAGAAAAACTCCTAAGAAAAAGAAGCAAAATCAAGCTGCTACTACTGTGCCACCTAGAGTTGTTAGGAGCATCCGAGAATGGCTTAATGTGTGATGATGGCTCTACTGGTATTTGTATTTTGTGGCCACAACAAACATGTAATTTGATGGCCTGATGCTACCTCTGTTATTTCTGAACCTGTAATGTTTTAGTGACTTCTCTATTATGGGTGAACCTGTAACGCTCTAGTGATGCATTCAAATGCAGCAGTGTTCAGTAATATTGTACTCATTTGCTTCAATATTAAGGTGCCTGATTACAAGTGAATGTTAGCGTATTGGTTATTTCAACTACGCATAATTTTACTAACTTACTTACTGCTCATAACAGACAACCAACTCAAGCAGCTAATACCTAATAATTTTTCATGATAAGTTCACTTTGTAAAGCAGCAATTGACACATCCATCCTAATTTTACTAACTTACTGATTTCTTTCATATGTCAGCTGCAACAGCTCTCCAAATTCCTTCTTCACTTCTGCAAGTTCTTTTCAGTTCGCCATCTTCTATCTGTTACCTCAGTCTTGCCACTTTTGAGTTTCCTTCCGAGCTACTGAGCTACTTGCTTTCTCCATTCAACGCACATCTGGGGAGGCCGTCGGCGAAGCCGCCTGTGGGTTCTGGCCGTGCTTCCCGAGCTGTGACAGCAGGGGCACCAGCGCGAGCAGCTGGAAGGCTTGCCTGTGCGCCTCGCCCAGCCGACGCCGGAGCGCGGCCTCCACCTGGAGCCGCGCGTTGTCGCCGCTCACCGCGAGCGCACGCGCCGTCGTCGCCCAGCAGCTTCGCGACGACCAGCGTGGCAGATATGGAGAACGAGCGGGCGAGCAGCGCTTCGAGCACGACGAGATGCGGAAACGGGCGTAGCGAGGCGCAGGGGCAAATTTGTCCATACGAAAATACCGTAGGCTAAAAACGGATGAAATCTCTTTGGAGACGTACAAAATTCCAATGGTACTGGACCGGTTTCACAAATTGTAATGGTAGATTTCAAAACCGGAAATATTGTAATGGTAAATATCCAAATAACCCTTTTTTGTACTCCTCTTATATTGATTTTTTAGATGTCTTTGTGTTGCTTGATTCACAATAGAACATGTAACTATCCGATGCGCTTTCTTTCTGCTCCAACGGCAGAGAAGTAATGTCAACCGTCTACCAGCAGATACTTGGAACTGCAAAAACCGTAACAGCTTTCTATTTGTGCCTGCAAGCACATTATCCTAACAGTGTCTTAAGACGTGCAGTAATGCGATGTCTTTGCTGCCTTCCTGAGTAGCAGAACGAACTACAAAGATATTTTTCATGCATACTGATGTATAAATGAGTATATCATATCAAATACGTAGTAGTACAACTCCGCATGTAAGGCAATTGTCAAATATCTTATACAGATTTTCCTATTACATAGGCGACAGCACAACCAACAAGTGCTCCTGCAAAAACCTACAGCAACAGAAAAACAGCAGTGAGATAAGTTACGAGTATCAAGCAACCACATAAATGATAAAATACTGACGACTGATAAATCATTTCCTGATACACATTCGCATAAAACTGCCATAGATTAAGAATCCAAATTTTATCTTTTTTGGTCAGCATAAGAAGTACCAAATTAGCTCATAGCAATCACTCGATTCAGAAAACACAATTGATGCAAGCAGGATGCAGCTTTCATCACTTGCTGTTCAAAGGTTACAACAAAACTTGGAAATGGATCCCGTAGTGTACACATGTATGGAAGAGAACTCAACTTTGTACACGTGTATGGAATAGAAGACAATTGATAGAGCTACCTGAAGTGGGCTATGTCCAAGAGGTTCCCGTAGTGGCCTAAAGGTCGAAATAATTGGATGTTCTGGTGGGAAATCACAAACTATTTGATTTAACAACTGCAGTCAAAGTTCAAAGATAGCATTAGGAATTACCAACTCAGTGATACCTTAAAATACAAAAGAAAGTGATAAAACCATGAAAAAATAGGCAGCCTGATGCTCAAGGTACACACAGAAATCCCTAACTTACCGCAGCTTGACGACCTGTGTGAAACCTAATTCCTGATGCATCATACATCACCTGTAAAGAGAAATATTAGCTTAAAATATTACAATAGACAGAAAGAATGTTTTTGCAGACAAGTACTCATGAATATGCCCGCAGGACAACCAGCTCGCTTACATTTACTTTTAGAAAGTAGATATTTAACCCAAAAAAAAAATCCGTAGTAAATCCAAAGGCAAGTATATTAGTCCATGCTAGCATGTCAAGTATACCATCCATGCTAGCATGTTTCATGACGGAGTGGTGGCATAGTGGCACCAGTAGATATAAGCTAACAACTACCAAGCACCCAACTGCAGCAGCCCTTGCCAATGCAATATAAAAGAACTTTGAGAACAACAGGCGACAGGTAGTGGCATTACTTTAGCACAAGTGTCATTAAGGATGTCTACCTTCATCACAATTTTTTTTTAACAAAATGTCCACTATGCTATGGCATAATTGTAGACCAGATAATGATTCCTTAATGATAAAGTGCATGCATATCCCCATCTAGAAAAGAACAGATCAAACAATGCATTGAATGGGTACTGAAAAACTTTCTTTCAATAGAAACAGATGATAAAAGAAGAAAAAGCTACTGTTGTATATAAAGGATACTCGCCTACTCGGTACCAATAATAACAACCACGACAAGGAGGAAGGCTATCAGGCAAAGAAAAAAAGTCCACTTGTATCCAGAAAACATGCATGGGATTTGATTGATTTAGGTACATACAACAGCAGCAAAGACCAGTGCAAGGGCAAACGCAGAACTATCAGCTCCTTCTTGTTGACCGACTGCCACAGCCAAACTCCCCACTGTTGCGGAAAGAGATGACAAAACTCCAGCTGAAGTAAGAAATTTTCTTGCATCCCATCTCTTCTCTTTTAACCTGCATGTCTAGGATGAATAAATTACAGATTAATGGAACAGCACGGAAAAATCACGCACACAAAGATTCTGAATACAATACAGAGTAATAGCCACCCTGAATGCCATTTATGCTGGGCAGTCAGATACCGATAATGTCAATACATATCAAAGGGGTGCCAAAGCAATTGTACCACGAAAGCAGTGGTTCCAACTTTTTTCTTCCGCTCTGAAGTCCAGTATTATCTGAATTCAGGCTGGGTGATTACACTACTGTCAGGCCATATGTGATCTTCCTCAAATATCAAAGTTTCTAATTGGATTTACAAAGGTGTGTAATCACAACAATGACTTTCTAACTACGACATCAGGTTACTGAATTGCAATGCTAATTTGTAGTTTCAACTTCAAATAGTTGTCGGCTTGTTGCCCCAATTGGCCATAGCATTCTCTGCATCCTTCCTACCACAAGTCGGAGTTCATTTCCAGCATGAAACTGATCTCCGCGAAAGCAAAGATCGTTCCTTGCTTCCTCTTCACACGAGAGGAAACCCTCACTCTAAGTCTTGCGCGGATAATTTCAACTTTTTCCTAACCAACCCAAACCCGATCGCAACAACCACCTAAAACGCGCACCGACACCGAGGAGGGCAGGGGGACAATCGCAGAACAGAGATGTAGATCTATGGGGGGAATAAACGGGGGATGGGCGCACCAGATTGCGACGAGGTTGATGAAGTTGGCGAAGGCGAAGGCGAGGAGCGCGACGGCGAGGGGGAAGTTGCCGCCGCCCACGCCGATGGCGCCGGGGCCGCCCGCTCTGGCGAGCTCCGCGGGCGTGCCGGGGTCCCGCAGCCCGGTCAACATCTCGCCGCCCCTCATGGCCGCGGCTTGGCTCACTGGCTCCTCTCGAGTCGTCCGTCCGTCGCCTTGGTCGGGACTCGGGCTTGCTGGCGTCGCGTCTCGCGTATTCTGCGTGTTGCGCTAGGTGGGCGCTGCTTCGGCCTTTGCCTTTCGGGAAGTCAAGTGACTGTGTATTGGGCCGCTCATTTGTTCAACGTGTCAAGGACTTGTGGCCTAATAATTTGGCTGGACGGTGGTCTATTAGCGACCGACATCTTGGTTAGTAAAATTTTGGAAACAAGGATTTTATAGTTATCTTTGCTTGCCACATACTGGTAGTATCAGATATTCTGGGGTCGTCTTCATATGCTTCATCCGGGTTTATTTTGTGGTCATTTCACTCGTTTGTACTAGAAACTAATTTCAGAGGGAATAAGATTTTGCCGGGACGGTAAGCCATGAACACCGCGGAGAATAAGACCATTTAGTTTAGGATCTAAATGGTAATCTAGGAGGACACGTTCGCAGTTAATGGTGCCACGTGAGTGCGTGATGGCCAACAGGCTGGGATGGCCACCGGCTCCAGAAACTGCATGGTCTATGCCGACATCACAGGATTCCATCGTTCTTGTTCCTTTCCAGATGCACGGTTTTCTGTTCGTTCAGAAACGGCAAATGGAGAATCCCACTCTAAACAAGAATAATACTAGCAGAAAACCACATCATACTGTTTTTCGAAAATAAAGCAATCATAGTTTCATGTATAGTACAACGTAGCAGAGCACATCTGAATGAACCATGCCTAATGAACATCAAGTCTGACAAGAATCTCAATAGGGACAGACAGCTCGTGCGTCACATCACATGGACTAAAACGAACGTACACGTTCTGCTAATCTGGGTGCACGGGTTTACCTAACTGAAACACAACAAATCTACTACCGTAGGAGCGTAGCCACAACAGCACAACAGCACCGATCTTTTATTCTGGACACCCTCTGCTTCCAGGCTGAATCGCTGATATAGAGGCAGAGGCACAACAACACAACAGCACCCGTTCTTATTCAGAAGACAGCTCCTGCTGCTTCTGGGGTCACTTGGTCGCGACGAACAGCCCCCACCTCTGCTCACCAGCTGAGCTGCGTTTCAGTTTTGCGTTCCAGCCGTTCACGATGTCGTCATAGTCCTCCTGTGTATAGGTGGAATAAAAAAAAGTATTTATTAAAAGGTGCTACAAAATTAGAAGCACAATCAGGCTCCAGGAATGCGATTCACGGTTCAATCAGTAAGCATTTCACTGTATCTTTATTTATCTCACCTGGCTAAAGTCTGCCAAGAAAGCATCCTTGTTCTTTTCAACCTCAGCTAGCTCCCTCCGCAGAACGCGCAGAAACTGAAACATATACGATGAAAGTGAGTAAAATATCAATAGAAGCATGTAACTACACATTTGACCCATATTTTGTGGACATCCATATGGCATAGTGGTAACGCATAAGGTTGTGGTGAGAGGAGATTCAGAGTGGGAGATAACCTGTTCAGTGCGATCTTCGGCGATGACATCATGAAAACCAGCATTCTCCAGCATCTGGGTTACCATGTAGACATTGGTTAGAAGTTAGAACTTTAGAGCTCGCCTTTCCAATCCGAATCTACCAGAGCAACTAAACTAACTAATGTATGCGGCTGTAATTGTCGAAACAAACCTGTCCATAGGACTTCACATCATGAAGGTCGTAACCTCTCTGCTTAATGTATGCAGCAAACTCTTCCGATGGTTTCCCAGGATTCTTGCAATAGTCACTGATTAGGACCTTTCCCCCGGGTTTTAGCCATTTGAAGAAGCTTCTGAACAAAGCAGGTTTGTCCTGAAAAAGCAAAAGCAACATCTGTCAAATGAGGCTTTGATACCCAAATGTTATGAACACCTAAAGGTCAGAATCTCAAATATATATGTAATCCAACTTGAGGTATATTTATCAATTTGATGAACATGCAAGGTGAAACATACTTGTATGTGAAGGATGGTGTCGCGGCTGTATATAACGTCAAAACTGTTTTCCGGATAATCCTTTGTGGTGCAGTCAGCAACTTCAAACTCCACAGAGCACTTGCGTCCAATGGCACGTTCAATGGCAAATGAAACCATGTTAATGGAAAGATCAATACCGAGAACATGGACATCATAGTTTTCAGCCATATAGAAGTCGCCTCCTCCAATTCCACATCCGACATCAAGTACTTTCTGACCGGGTTTAAGGTTCAGCATGTCCACAAATTCCTTTGTAGTCTCTGTTTGCCAAAGAAGAATGTAGTGTGATTTATGTTGAGTAAATGATTGAAGTTTGCAAAGTTAATAGTAAGGCGAGGAAATTGGCGAGCTTACCAACTCCACCGGTACTCACAAAGCCCTCACCAAACACACGTTCATAACGTAAGATTCCACTTGTTTTGTATTGCACGTTGTCCAGGAATCTCTGAAATCCTCTGTCTTCTGTTGATACTACCTTTTCCCACAACCAACATAACTGTTGACATTATGTACTGTATGTCAGTAATTTTGATTTAACTGCACCAGTTCAGGTATTAACAAGAGGTGCATTCGAGAACATGTACCTGGTTTTGATTTTTCTTATTTTTCACATAAGCCCCGATACACTTGCTTGTGACCAGAGAAAGCTCATAAGAATTTCCATCTTGATCATAGGAATGGCATTCTTTAAAGACCTGTGCATGTAAAAAAAAGGTTAGCTACTTTGAAATAGTAAAACTGTAGGCTTTATTAGTGCCCATGGACATGAAAATTAACACCAAGGCATTCCTATGATCAGGATGTGGCAATAACAAACAAGAGTATACATAAAAGCAGTGATTGATCAGCCTTAAAAAAACAGTGTCTCTCATTTGTTCTGACATACAATGCTGAAAGTAACGGTTTGCAGAGAGATGAAACAACAAAGGTGGCGACCCAGGGTTCAGTCAATAAGACAGGACACAAAAGACTAACAGGTAATATTGAAAGGTGTAGTGGAAAGAAAATCCAGTCTTGGAACTGAAAGCAGATTGGAACGGACGGGCTTGTAACATTACCTTGGTGTAAAACCTTGGTTCTCGATAGTGTGTTGGGTTCACTTTCCTTTTGGAATCTCCGGATTGGTGAAAACATGATTCTCTGAAGAAGATGTGACCACCAACCTTTACCCATTTGACCATTTTTGCTACTAGCTTCTCAACCTAGAGTACGAGACACAACAGTTAGAAGAGTGGGAAAATTTTATAAAACACAGTTCTGAAGAAAATTTAGATCTTTTTTTTTGGTGTGTGTGGATCTCAATTATGGAAGTGATCTCAGCTGAAGAAAGTTATATTTTATTCCTTTTACGAAGAGAAACCAGGCACATAGATATCAGCATCCATGAGTATTGATTGATCTTACCTCCTTATCCGAGAGGTACATCAATAGCCAGTTTGAAAATATAAGATCAATGGAATTATTTTCAATCTTTAAATCCGGAGATGTCACATCAGCACACATAAAGGTTATGTTCTTGAAATGCCCATTTATGCTTTCATTCTACAAAAATAAAAATAATTGAACAGATTAGTTTGCTCACATCAGTTATCATACGTAAGCTATCACACATAAATATTTCAAACATAATAAAGCCCACCTTCTTAATCACACTTTCAATGAAATCCAGTGCTAGAACATGCTCAGCTTCTTTTGCCAGCTCCCCTGTAAAGCGTCCTATTCCAGCACCAAGCTCCAGTACCGTCTTTCCTTTGTAAGATGGAAGTATAGATAGGACCTGTACATACATCAGTAGTGAAAAATCAGTTCTCTGTGAAAAAGAAAGAAGTAATTATCCAGTTTTATTTCTTTACCAAGCCAGATCTGAGGTAAACAGTGGTGGATGAAAAAGAAGAGCAGTAACGATATGATTATCATGCACTCACAGAGAATCTAAGTGAGTATCATGAGCCGCATGATTAGAAAACCACGATGGTCAGTAAAATAAGAGGGCAGTTAGAGGCTTAGAGTACTAGAGGGTCGAGATGGGGACGGTGGGGGAAGCTAGATATTTTGTAACCGTAGTAGGCCCCTTTTTTCACTAGGTCCAAATTATAGTTTCAAAAGATATACATTATCTAGTTTCGTAGAGCCCATTTGTTATAGAAAAAAGGAGTCATGTTAGCATGCAAGTTGACCTCCCATACAAGTCGTTGTCAGTGCTGAAATCAGCAAACGCTTATTGATCAACTGGTGTATGGCCACAATTGGCTGAACAGAAACCGGCCACAAGAGCGTGCCGGCTGCCGCTCACGGACAGGCCTCGGTTGCTCATGTAAACTTCAGCGCCAACCGGCACGTTACACCGTGATCAGGTAGGCACCATTTATGGAATGAAAAGGTGAGTATGCTCTCTCCCGATAATTAGTCATAGCAAGCGTCGGCATCAGGCCCTCTGCCTCAGCTCTAGTGTATTTCTTTTTAAAGTTTTTCAAATGATTAATAGAGACAGGACTGTCCTGAAATGAATTACGTCCCTGTCAAACAGTTGCTATCATCCTTTTTCAGAAGCAAAAGGGCCGAGCCAGATGGCCACTACCCAGCACTGTCCAATCGTTTTTTGTACATCAAGATATGGCAGCTCGCAGGATTCAGAGAGAATCAACAGCAGCGCCAACAACAGCGTCCAAGAGCAGGGGGAGAACCGGTAAAAGAAATAATGCGAGATCGATCGGGGAAGGTTCAGAGATTGGAGCATGGAACGTTTGGTGTTCATCACCTCGGGGCGCTCCTCCTTGTCGAGGTCGGCGGCGCGGGAGTCGAGCATCATGGACTCGACGGTGAGGTCCTTGGAGTGCTCCTCCCAGTAGCTCTTCTGCACCTTGCGCTCCACCTCGCCGATCCCTGCAACACGACACGATCAACGCACACCACACAGAGGCCAGAACCCAGTTAAAACCCTCGTCAGATCGCCGTCGCCGGCACACACACCAAGTGCTCGACGCATTCCCCCGAACAACAAAAAACAGAGCAGATCTGCGATCCGCTTACCATTCAGGACGGCCACCACGGGCGCGGCGCCGGCGTCCATGTCTCGTCCTCTGTTTTTGTTTTCGTTAAAAACGTCTATGCGTTGCGACGCGAGACTACGGGAGGCCGGCGGAACGGAAGAAGAAACAAAAAGTTTGTTGTGAAGATGTGGGTGGCGTGCGTGCGTGCGTTTAGGCGCCCTCGACGGCAACACGGGAGCGGGAGAAGCCGCGGGAGCGGCGGTTGTGGGCGAGGCCCCTCTGCTGCATCAACCAACCGCTCGCGCGGACGACGGAGGCGGCGCGACCGGAGCCGCGCGCGATTTGCTTGGAGAGCGGAGTGGTGGTGGTGACTGGTGAGGAGTGGAGTGGCGAGCGGGTCGGGCGGCGGAGGCGGGGGGCTTTATAGCTGCGTGGCGGCGAGGTGAATCCCCGTGGAGATCTGGGCGGGCCAGGCCCAAGCCTCGGATCGGCTGCTCCCCCCCCACCAGCCGCGCGCGGGCCGCGGCGCACCGTTCGGTCCCTCCGGCGCGTCGCGTTGCGGTGAAGGTAGTATCACCGGGCGATGCAACGTTGCCGTACTGCTACAGTTCTAGTGTGCCCGTCGCTGTGGACCATCTCCACATGTATGGCGTTCACTCCTTAGGTGAACGGAGATGACAACGCTAACTTCCTTCTTTTTTTTTTTTGGCGTGCTTGCAATCATCCCTGGACCAACAACCACAACAACAATCATTGCTGGAAGGGAGTATGTGTTGCAACAAAATAATTCCGTACTCACGAAGTTTCTGGATTGAAAACCACATTGTCTTTAACATATGGAAACTTTAAATTGTTTGTTTTTTGAGGTTATGACGATTGATGACTCCGTTGCTTTGACATCTGGCTAGCCACGTAGGCAATTTGAACCGAAAATCCCGACAGTAAGGATAAGAAGGTTGAGTTCTAAAAACAGCCATGTGTCTTTTTTTTTTTGGTTATACACATACCTTTCTTGTTTTGACGGAGCATAACCAACATCCAAACGCATAATAACTCAGATGACATTAGATACTCCCTCCATCTCAAAATAAAATATTTCTAAGTTTGATCAATGTAAAACCTCCATGCATTATGCTAAACTGTCAGGACACGGTAAAATTATCTGCAGCTCATGTGAAGCAATCAGACCATCACCTTTCAGTTTTCTTTCCTTCTCAAAGGGAAAAAAAAATGACAACATGGCCCTGAGGAAACGTGGTGCGAATCTAGCGGATTAGATTGGTGTTTGGTAGGATGGGGGATATTGTGCGGGTGTTGCACTACGTGGAGGTAAACAATTGGGCTGGTGGATACCCCGGTGGTACCCTGGGTCCCAGCTGATTGATACTTCCGTCCTGTTGCATGATGCTGCCGCACTGACAAATTGCAAACTTTGTAGTAATCCACAAGAAATGTTTATATGTTTCTATGAAAAATCATAAGTACATTCATCAAGGCCTAAAAATCGCGTACGCGGAAGATCGTCTGAGCATAGTGCTGCACTCAGCGAAAGGGCATCAATGACAATGAGCAAGATATCAAAAAGAAAAAGAAAAAAGTTACATGACGTTTTTCGAAAGCCACGTATCAATGTGCATGATGCTGACACAATTTCAGCAGCTGCTTACTGTCGAGTAGTGTTCTGACACTCGAGAGTATCTTCGCTGCAAGAGGAGCTTTAATATGGTTACATGCACGAAAAAAAGATGCATCTACGATGCAGGTACGTCTTCTTATCCGTTTGAGAACGTGCTATGCACTCGATACGGACCTATGGAATCTGATTATCAATTCAATTCACCCCAAACTTTTCAGTTTTGCTTCCAACACTTCGTTTCTAAAGTCTCCTTGCTGAAGATTCCAACCTACCCTACATGACCAGAAAAATTAAGACGATGGGTCTCTGGGGCTAGGGATGATGGCTAAAAACCGAAAGCCTTTCACGGGGCGAAAAGCCGGGTCACTGTTGAGATTCTGATGTTGAGTACTTTTCTTCGGCTCAAAGAGACGACAATCTTGTGACACTGGCACTGCTGAGATGTTGCCATTTGCGATGCAACATGTGCTTTGATTGAGCCAAGGGGTAAAGAGGAACAGGTGAAGAATGGCAACCGCACAATAATCATGGTGCATGATTGGAACAGATGGGTAGATCCACCAAAGGTAAATTGCCATCAGTTAATAACAAGGAGAAAGGTCTTACCAGCTAAAGTAGAACACACTCAAATCCGGTTGAAATTGTATATTGTTCTTCACCAGATAATACGAAGTTCTGAAATGAAGGCAATGTAAAAAAAAAAAGAGCAGTTGAGAAAGTATAGCATGCAAAAACCCACAATATGCAATCAAACAGCAATGAAATGAACAATATACAAAACTGTTCTAAATTCCACTGCTATTTTGTTTGTTATAACCATGTCCTACTATTTATTGACATATATTGGTGTTACAAGTCACTAATTTCTTTACAACAAGGGTCTCTCGCAACCCGTGTGTTGAAGCCAATACACAATTCGCATCGCATACAATACAAGAATGGCCAGGTACAGGCACAACACATGATATAATGTTTGCTCTTCCTATGTAGCCTACAGAAGTTGAGCACCACCAAATGGGTTTTGTTGCTGATGTCCGTTGTTTGCCACGGGGAAGGCCCCAAAGCCAGTGTCCAAAAATGGGTTCGGTTCAGAGCCCATTCCCAGCGGTTGTGGTTGCATCGGTGGTCCAAAAGGATTAGGCTGCATCATGGTCGGTATCTGCGGATGCTGCTGAGACATGGCGGCCATTTGAACTGATGGTGGAGGAGCGACTTGGTTTGACATGGCGAAAGGATCATTCGTCATGAATGGATTAGGAGCTGCCGTACCATATAACTGCTGTTGCTGTCTCTGCCTGTAGGCCCCCTCATCATAAAGGCTATCCAAGATGAGTTTATCAAATCCACCTCCCTGTAATCAGTGAGTCGATGAGTTAATTTAATTGAAGGCCAGTGGACAGTGACATTGCCACAACTGGTCAAATAAAAAAAAAAGGAGATTGTGCGGATAAAAGAAAACACGTACAAAATTCCAGAGACACACAACTAACCCAATCATACTCCCAGGTACTAAATGCAAAGTGAAACACCCTGTAAGGCACTGCCATGAACAGGTACAGCCTAATAAATAATAAATCTTCAAGGAGTTCTTATGGAAAATTCACTCCCCACTGCAAACCGTTACATAGTGAATCCACATTGAATCTGAATGGTATTTATAGGTCATGCCTTTTTCAATTACTAGGAGACAATACAGTAGAAAGTGAAATTTGTGGTGAACCAATGAACTCTCATCTACAATAATCCAGTTGTCAAGCTAAACCAGGATAAGACCACACGAGGCACGTCCACAGAACTATAGAGATCCAAATGGTATTCTACACTGTAAGTGCATCAGACTAAGCATAATAGTGTAATACCCATGCCTTGTTTTTTTATAAAACAGCTTTGCGGCTGCTTTTATTGAAAGCAATCAACGTTTCTTACAGACTCCGACATCTAATACCCATGCTTTGTCAATGTCTGGAAGAGCTACCACACACAGACTAACACTTTGTTGATCAAGTAATGCGGACTCGGTACTATGTATCAAATATGGGGATAAAGAATATATATGAAGCTCAAACACGCCCGCATAATGCTGTTTAGCCCATCAGGTATCCTCAATTAAACCACATATGACCAGTACTAGTTCATTTTTCATATGATATTGATCGCTCAAAGTTCATTTCTCTGATCAGATGCTGTTGTTAATATGATTCAGCACATAGCTATCCAAACTGACAGCTATGCTAGATTGTGTTCAACATTGGGAGATCAACTATGAAGGACACCACATGGGCAAGGAATATTGTTTACCACATCAGAATGCTCCTGTTTACACCAGATATCAACTATACTTTTCCATTTTACATAACACAGATCGTCCAAAGTTTGTTTCTTATATTAAATGCTGTTAATGTGATTTAGACACCTAAACTCAGAAGAAGTTAATATATTGCCATTCAGCATGACCATCAGAAGTATTTTTTTTTCCTTGCAATTCTTATTGTTTTCGTTTTGTATTCATTGGCTCAATGTTAATATGACAAGGTATGCATGGTTAATATACCTAGAGCAATTTCTTCCACTTGATTGTGCACTATAAGAGCATTCTGATTTCTGCCCATAATCATTGGTTCCCTAGGACGTAGGGTGGTAGGGCATTGTAGAACTTATGCATGTTTAAGTTCAGTTATGCAATTTGCCAACTTGTCCTACACTGCAGTAATTTCTACTCCCTCCGTTCTTTTTTATATGACGCCATTGACTTTTTGTTACTTTGACCTTTCGTGTTATCTAAAAATATTTTTGTAAATAGCTAAGTGTATAAGTTAGCTTTAAAGTGCTTTTGATGATGAATCCAATGATACTCATTTCACATTCAAAAAATAATTATTTAAATCTATATTGTTGGTCAAAGTTCAATAAAAAAGTCAATGGTGTCATATAAAAAAGAATGGAGGGAGTACCATTTACCATTACAGCATACAACCATGACTTGAACAGGCCACTATGCGCCTATTTTTCTAAGTATATGCCTATAGCTCTAACGGAGCAGGTTTGGCACCCAACAGTGGCGTTTAGTAACAGGAAGCTGTGAAATGCTATCCCAAATAATGCTGAAAACGTGAGTACCACTTCCCGCTTCACAGAATTGGTATTTCATAAAGAAAAAGATTCGAGAAACAAACCAATTGAGTATCTGCAGCCGGAGTAGTGTTGCTTGGAGTGGTAACAAGGGCGAGCTCCCATCCTGTTGGATCAAATCCCTTATCTTGCAGTGAAGTAGTGCCAGTTGTTGAAGCACTAGCATCTAACAGATGTAAATCATTTATCATCAATCATCAGTGGATGACCCTTTGCAGATCCTTAACAGACTGATGGATTAAGTGACAAGAAATTACCTGTTGGAACGATGGCCAAGGCAAGAGCATTGCTTTCCTCAATTGCTGATACACTAGGGCTTGGATCATTTAGGCCCTATCAAGAATAATGAGTATGTTAAGGTACTGAATATAGGCACTCCCTCCAGTTTTTTTCCTTGACGTTTCGACAATGCAATGTGACAATTTGTTAAGTTTCTTGTCTTAACGTCATGAAAGAGAAATGGGCAGGGAGTATCTAGATTACGTAATTTAGGTAATGAATACACGCATTCTTTTACCCACCAGTAAATCACCAGTATCTACCACTTCGGTCTTGGGAGGAGCTGTAACCGCTTCAGTAACAGGTGATTCGGGAATAGGTTCTTCTGCTGGTGCTTTTTCCTCTTCAACGGGTGCAGGCTCGGGAATTTCCTCTGATTCTTCAGGCTTGTATGTAAGGAGAAGCCTCTCGGAAAATTCCTAATGACAGAACAATAGGAGATTGATGAACCGGTCTTATTTCCAGAAATCAGACGAATACAAATAAACCACAAAATACCCCAAATTGGTCGATAAAAAGATGAGTGTGAAGTTTAAGCTCAGAAATAATCACAGAAGCACTTATAGTAGAATCAGTCTGATAGTGGGTAAAACTACTGTCTAAGCAACATATAAAATGGAATTTATGCCATATACTATGCAAATGATATGCCCTGACAAAGAAAATTCCTATCTGGTGGGGAAACTACTATAGTTGTGGAATCCTAATGTTACATAACTTCAATAAAGCCCATATGAAGTTTCTATTAAATAAAAGAACAGCTGTGTAAACTGTAAAATCACAGCTGAATTCTAACTGTTCCATAACTTCAATAAAGCAACCTCGTAAAACCATTATTGACACAAATAAAAGAACAGCTATGTGATTTTTCAGATAACCAACAAATGGAAACAATATATCATTATCAACCAAGAACTAACCAGGGGTTCTCGAACAGGAACCATACGCGGAGCCTCCCTCACATACTCCTCCATAGTAGCAAGAAATGTTTGTGGTGGCTGAGGAAATTTTCTTACATCAGATGCATAATTGCATACATTTAATCCAGAGTAAATACTGAAACTATCATCAGCCAAAAAAATCCTAACCTCCCTCAGCGTGGGAAACTGAAAATTCCTCGCCAGTTCTAAACCCCGGCAATTCTCGTAGAAGTCGGATAGATTTCCAGCCTGAAATACAAACATCATAATAACCAGATAAGAATCAGAACACATGGCATATTGATATTCTCGTAATATAGATAATAAGATATACTCCCTCCGGTTGTTAATTGATGATGTTAGGACAATATTTTTAGTTAGTTTTTGAACTTAAAAAAGAGTACCCTAACTGCATGTAGAAACCAGAGGGAGTACTTCGCGGTATTTCAGGACTCGGAAGTTACCTGTTGACCAGCCCTTCTGTAGATATCAAGAGCTTTAAGTGCTTCATGTCTTGGCATCTCAAAAAACTAGGAAAACAGAAACTACCATAAGTGTAACTGTTAACCATATATGGGACGGTGTTTTCACTTAAAACCAGCACCATTACCTTATCAACAAGGTTGATAATTCCATCATTTATCGCACAATAAATTTTGAAGCTTTCTTTTAGCACCTGTATTCAGAGTCACAGTCTGAGTTCAAATCAATGAAGGCATGGTACTCAGGTAGAGCAAGAGGTAAAGGGCATACTGGTGTATACTTGTATAGGGTAGCTTAAATTCAACACAGAACAAATAATGGTATAATACATATATTTGTGGATATATTTCAGCATCAATCAAACATGACAACAGTAACAAATATAGATTAATTTTCTATTGTCCCAGACATGCACTACATAAGAAATCAAGATTCTGCAGTTGTGTTTCGATGGTATCTAGCAGGACTTTTGAATCTACAGCACAAAAAAATTGAACCACCAAAGAACAGAGCTTACCAAAGCTAGAGCATATTGCACCAAGTAGTTATTATTTGCAGCTCCTTCAGGCTGTGATAACATAGAAAAGCATGTTAGGTGACACATGGAAAAGAAATTCAAAGATATCAGAAAGAGCTTGTAGACTTTTTAAGCCAAAGGTTAGAGAGGTAATCACCCGGCATCCAACAAGACGGTATAACAATTGCTGCAAAGCTGGAAGTTGATCCAACAGATCCTGTGAATCCAATTCTCTAGTTCTACTGTGACCCTGATGGAAAATGAATCAATTGAAGAAATAGTTAGGGACTTGGCAACAGTACTGCAATTTAACACAGTGGTGATCCTAGAGAGTATTCAGCTACAGAACCATAATGATGTTAGCAAACCTTATCAGGACCTTGACCTTGCTTGGACAAACGCTCGGCTTCAACATCATACTTCAGAACCCTGAAGCACTCCAATCTTTCCTCCAAAAACAAGCCATATGTGCGGACCCAAGCAGAACAATCCCAAGCTGCAAGGCAGTGGCTATAAGAAAATAGGAAGACCAATAGGTAATAGGCAGTAAATGTCCTATCTTAAGAAGAAACACTAACCAATTGGGCTGGAGTCATCTTTAAAGTTTGAGAGTTGCAGAATCCGTCCCCTTTGTGTAAAATTGAGAAGCTCCTCACGAAATGTAGGGTCGCCCTCGCGAAGGAGTCTATGGATTACTACAAGTGTTTTCATTGCAACCTACACGTCACAAATGAGGATGCAAAGGAAATTAACTGCCAGCGTAAATTCAAATTTCTGTCATGGCAGCGGGGGAACAGTCATCAAACAACACCGATAGATATCCCAGTATACGTCATGAATAAAAAACCTTGAGCAATGGTAAAACTTACAATCCAGTTGCGTGTCTTGGCAAGGCGGCGGGCAAGCGCGTGGATGCAGTAGGCGACATCTGCCCGTGGCCTGGCGATGGAGGTCGCCGCAACAATCTCTGCAACACCGCCATACACAAATTATCCCAACGAAACATCGAACCCAACGGAAAAAGCAAAAAGGCCTGACGCTTCGGCCTCCCACTTCGAGGCACGATCTAATTCCCAACCCCGCATATGCACTAAATTAGGCGGAAACTTTAATACGCGGGAATACAGGGTATAAGAATGAATCAACGCACTCCGCAGGTGGCGCTCCTTGGGCGGGCACTCCACGTGGTTAGTCGCCTTCACGATCGCCACATCCAGATCCTACAAAAGCGAGCGGACACCAATCAGAACCCCACAGATCCGAGGCCGCTCCCGCGCCCAACCATAGCACAGCCCACTCCAGCACACCAAGAGGCTAGGGTTTGGATGAACTTGACCAAACTTGGAGGCACGAAAAAAACCAGAGGGGAACGGAAGGGGATTTCTGGATCGGCGGGCACCTTGAAGTCGGAGTTGAGGTTGGCGAGGCTGACGGTGGTGGTGTCCTTGATGGCGCCGTAGGCCTTGCGCCAACTCTGCATCGCCGCCATTTCCTGCTTTGCTCGCTCTTCTCTTTGGTTTTGGTGGAGGAGGGCGTTTGATTCGGTTATTTTTTCTGGGGTGGTTTCTGCGTTGCGTGCGAAATTTCGCCGCCGCGGTGAGTGAAATCTGTTATAACGCTATGAAAGGAACTTCTATAAGAAGCTATCCGAATTCGAGTTTAAGGTATGAACAATTTAACAAAAGAGTTACTATTTTAGAAAAAAAAAGGAACTCTCGCTCGCATATAAATAGTAGAGTACCCTAGCTTTGTAATCACAAGTTTATTCTAAATAATAAAGAGAAGGCTCCACCCTACATTGTGTCTTGCCTCTTGTCTACTTTTGTGTAGCTATCCGAATTCGAGTTTAAGGTATGAACAATTTAACAAAAGAGTTACTATTTTAGAAAAAAAAAGGAACTCTCGCTCGCATATAAATAGTAGAGTACCCTAGCTTTGTAATCACAAGTTTATTCTAAATAATAAAGAGAAGGCTCTACCCTTCATTACGTTTTGCCTTTTGTCTACTTTTGTGTGTTGTTCCCTACCGTTAATATCGCGCGTGTTACAACAAAATCGAAAAAACGGAGGCTGCTTTCGCGAAGTGGCGTAGGAGAGCGGGTGCGTCTCGAATGATGGACGGCGTCTCCCTTGTGGTACGAGCGGAACGTTCGAGACTTGGAAAAAATGCTCTGGCCGAAATTTTGCCTTGATTTTGCACGTGAGCCCCTCCAAGATAGATAAATTGTGTAGAGCATCTATGATTGTCACCACGCCGCGCCAGAATATGTTGTGCTTTCTTTGACTGACTTAGGAAGATGTCAATTAACTCATGAAAAGGTCAACGGAGGCGTCTATGTTGGAGAAAATAAACCTGATGAAGCAGTTCGAAAAGAAAAACCTGATGAAGGATTCAAACAGTTGGATCTTTTTTTCTTTTTGGTGCACTAATGTCTTTCCTAGGTGTGCCACTGCTCGTTAGATGACAATCACACGGTTGATACTAGGATTGAGATGGGATGGGGCATCATTCCTTGTACACTTGCGTGTCCGATCAGTTGCCTAAGCGTCAACTGCGTTTACACAACGAACTATTTGTCTGTGATACTGCAGACTTTTGGCATGACATTTTTTAGGACGAAACATTAGTGAAACACATGCATGAATGAATTCATAGAAGTCAAGGGTGCAAGGTGCATGCTAATAGCCGCTACTATTGTCTCGCATGAATTAGCTGTCCAGAAATTGTTTTCTTCGTCACGTAGGGTCACCTGAAGAAACTAAACAAGCAGACCCGTGGCGTCATGCTTCTCTGCCTTTCGGTTGCGCTTCGGTGTCGAGCACTCTGAATGGGCGCCGTCAAGCGTCGGCCAACGAAAGGACGCGGTTCGGCTCGTCCGACCACACAGCTCAAAAGAGGACGAACAGTCTCCTTGTGATGCTTCCCTTACAGCTTGCATGCAGTCCAATGCAGAATGGAATAATCTGAAGGCCATGACCATGACAGCCTTCCAATGCGATCATTGAACTATGCTAAATAAAGGCGAAGGATGGTCGGAGCATTTGACTCCAATCAATGGCATTATTGTTTTTCTGTTGAATCCAATCATTGCTCGGACTTAGGCTTGAGCAACCATGAATCTGATATGGACATTTGCAATGGCATGGGAAAATTTATTCCATTCTAATATATGGCGGTTGTTAGCTTTACCTGATATTTGGTCTGTACTTCCGCCGGAAGAATCGTACTACCTAAACTCCTGTTTTAGATTCAATCGGTTGTTAGCGGTTAGAGTTTTGTTTTGTTTTGATGATATCTTTTTTTTAACAATAATATCGTATTCTGATCTTGAAAAGTACGTAAGATTTCATGGGTTAGTCTGATGCTGGATGCGTATACCCTGTGACTCTACCTACGTCGTACTGCAACTTCAGGGTCCTTCCGGATATACAGGCAGGCAAAATGATCTTCAATGTGATCCACCTATAAACTACTAACCAAATAAGGTCACAAGACTCAGATAAATGCAAGTTCCCAGTCATACAACTAGTAGCTGGAACCTTTGGGCAAAAATGACCACGAAGAGGACCGTGCATGGCCCATGGAGGACCACTCGGACAAACGCAACAAGAGAGAAGAGCCAAAATGGCAGAACAGCAGAGTCATAAGCAACACTCATCACCTCATCAGTTGGTTATCACGAGGTGCACTCAGAATGTGGAGTTTCATGGCTAAAGTTAAAACAATTGCGGTGCCAATCATGGTACCACACGGCACAAGTGACCTGTCATGGAATCTTGCACCACATGAAGGAGAGACTTCCAGAGCAGCAAAGCTTCCAGAACACCAATCACAGGTTGATCAAGCATAGCTGCGTGCTCAGGAACTAACGACAAGGATTAAACAATTTTCGATTCGATGCATATGCAAGATATTTACATCTATACAGTGTGTTACTGCAGTCTTGCAGACAAATTTTACTCACCAGTCACCAGCCGGTAGGATATACTATACCATTTACCAATGCTAACAACAGCCGACATTTTTTACAGAAGCAGAAATGTAAAAGGTGGGCATCCTACTCATCCCTTGGTATCCACCGGCTCCACCAAATGCTTTTGCCCTGGCTGGCGAGCTCATTCATGCTCTCGTTGATCGTTCGCACGATCTTCCTCTGCACGCGGAGCAACGATGCAAGCGGGTTCCGCTGGGCGCTACCTTTCTTCGGTTTTATTTCCTGCAAGAGAAAGATCACAGGTGGTGAGTGGGCATTAAATGTTCTCCGGACAGATCTTTTGTTATCCCATTGGTCAGGACTCAATTTATTTTTCAGCAAACTGCTGTAACAAGTCAAACAACTCCAATATTTCAAATATCCTTGTGTACCTAGCAACAA
>LAPY01000239.1:151453-164062 GCA_000970635.1 Eragrostis tef
CAGGGGAGCCCAACGCCCACCGCCTCCACCAGCTGCCGCCCCAGCTCCGTCGCCGCATGGCCGAGCTCCGCGGTCACCGGCCGGAAAGACGCGGCGGCGCTCACCGGCCGCCGGGGCCGGCGCCGGAGGAGGGTGTCGTGGCTGGGGAGGAAGGAGGTGGAGAGCCCAAGGCCACTAGTGGCCATTTTGGATTTTTCCCTTGTTTTTTCTCGTTCGAAAATGTGGCTCACGCCATTTATTCTTCCGTGAGTTTTTGGTTTTCGAGTTATAGTCCGCGAGATAATTCAAACCTGTGGGATCGGATATTCGGATGTGCTTGACGCGTGGCCTAGGCTACACTTGTGAGTGGCTCAAGAGCATGTCGCCGGGCGCGCGGGCTCCGAGCTTCCACGTAACGTTTCGTCTTTTGTTCGTTAAATATTGACGATCTGTTATTGGTGGATCCACAAGTTTAGCGGTTGAATCACGCTCTAGATTCTTAAAAAGGAAAACGATGATAAATTTGGGTGCTTGTTTTCTGTATTCTGAGTCAGGCTAATTTTGTTCTTGGGGTTAAGAGATATCATGATTTTCACAGGTACTACATGACAATTCAAGTTGTAGACCATGAAAGTGAATTAGAAACAGCTCGGAACGTCAAGAACAAAAAATTCTTTAAGCTTATATTTGTGTCCAAAGATGCATAAACGAGGAGGCCATAATTTGTGGCTAGGGAAGGTGGACAGAGAGTGAAGAATCGCCTCACTGAGCTAGTGGCCACAATCAGCTCTCGGTCCCAGGTGCGACAAGCAGGTCAATTCTTGGGACTGCTGATCGAGTTCGAGAGGTTAAAGAAACCTGATCATAGGAAGGACCGGGTGATTTCAGTTTTCTTTTTTCTTTCAGGAAATCTAGTTTTGTTTTTTTAGAGAGAGAGAATTTCAGGAAATCTAGTGGCAGCAGACCCAGCTTCAAGTGACCATGGCCCATGGCCAACTAATCCGATCGTAATGGACCTTCGGTAATTATCCCTTTTGAGTTTTCTTTTTTTTTAAGCCTACCCCTTTTGACTGGAGTTCTCATTGGGGCCTGTCAGGCTGATAAGCCCATCAAGGTGTCCAAACTCCAAACTCCAGAGCAAGCTTCTGACTCTCTGTCCTCCCTCTCTGCTTGCAGTGGAACAGAATCTCCGTGATCGGGGAATGCTTATAAATTATGCAAGTTACGTAACATGGGCACAACGTACCTAATCATCGTGGCCAAATGTAACAATGCTGTTCATGCAACAAATACATATTTTGTTCATGAGTTGAGTTGGTGGCATTGAGCCCTAACATACTTTTGTCATGCCTCTGGTGCTTCTGAATATACAAAAGGATTGATTTGCAGAGTCAAACGATAATAAAGCAGCCTTACTGTAAGTTCTAAATTAGTACAATTTACAACTGTCGAGGAATGAAATCTTTGATGTTGTTCTTGTTTAGAGGTTCCGGAGGATTGTGTAGTTCGTCAGCCAAATCTCAAGTACACCTAATTAAATCAAGCACAAATTACAGAGTAGAATTCAGATGATGACATGAATGCATTGATTCTCCTGTAACTTGATACTACCTTGCTTTACCTCTGCTACCCTTGACGCGGAAAAGTTAGTTTTGGCTCTAAACCTGAAGAATGGAGATTGTCCCAAAAATGAGTCACGACGTAATTTCAAAATGCCATGGCACCTATAGTATCAAGTTACAGGGGCTATCCAGGATATGATTTCTTGTCCCTAGGATGACTAGGATCCCTCTATACATTCAGCTCGTAGATAGTATCTGTAATCATATACTTTATGCTTATCCTAGAATTATTCAAACATATCATGCAGTTGTTAGGGCGCTAGACAAAAATATCCTCTCTGTTTTGGCTCCAGACTTCAGGAATCTTTGTGCGGGCCCATGCCATACCTGCGTTTCAGTTTCAGCTCACATCGAGCAGAAATCTGATGAGTCCTCTCCTAAAGTTCCATGCTCGAAGATTTACAATTCCCAGATACAGCATTAGGCGAGTTAACTTCCTGATTATTCATGACTAATCCTTCTCCAAACAAATAAAGATGGCAACGTCTATGAACATGAGTCGCTCTATGGCTCTAAAACAAAAAGGATCGAGCTGTTCCCGCGCACATAATTGGATAGCAGGAACCGGCCTTGAGGTGGCGAATGCTGGCTGTGTTCCGACGCGGCCTCCATGTGACACTTGTGGTTTTCGAAGATGGCCGTACGACCACCTGTAAAAGAACGGCAATAACACGCTGTTAGTGGCCTTTCCGTCGCGCGAAAACGTAGCTTAAGCGTGGAATCCGAGCATGTGATAGTCACATGACCTGAGCAGATGGGGCTTGACTCGATTGCAACAGCAGCGTTCAGGAACGCGTGCAGCCCCAAGTGTTTATTCAGTTCCGGCTGTCTGCGATCCAGCCCCTGGTTTTCCTGCGTGGTGGTTTCCGTTTAACCAAATTCCTAAGTTTACAACAGCAGTTTTAACATGAAAATTGCAAGCTAGTCTCTCACTTCTTCTGTTTAGGGTCTTGGAAGGGAAATCTGTTGTTTAGATGCAGGGACCTGAACAAGGTAGGTCTGCATTTCAATGAGCTTCATGTATGGTATACATGTTAGCATTTTGCAGTAGTCCTCCATTTCCGTTTCTTTTCCCCTGATGCTCGTTCTTGTGTTGTCAGTTCATTACAGTTTTCATTACAGCAGCACACCTGTATAAACACGCACAAATAATGACCAGCAATTCAGTTCAGGCTAGTACGTACCGTATCTTCCTTTCAGATGCATGCCGGTACGGTTCCATACCACTAATAGCCCAACTAAATCATTAATCCGTAAATAGAAAAGTACTACACTAAATTTCTCTTGGAATATTATGACCTCGCATGCATATACCAAGCATATCACCATCCTCCAAGTTGAGGGCGCCACCAGATCTTCTGCACAGTAGGCAGCCGACCAAGACAGTTCTGCAAACAAAGCCGCCTCACCCACTACTGCTACCATCTTCCTGGAATCAATTCCTCCATTTCAACGCATGCCAAAAAGAGTCACAGGCATATATCATACAGGAATAATTATCACGACATGAATCCCAGAGGGGAGCTGCTAAAAGCATCTGAAAACTCCAAATTATTGAACCTGATTCGGTGTCAAGCGGGACCGTTGGTCTACAAGCTCCAGAGGCATTGTCCCCTGGAACGTCATCAAAATTCGTGCCACTTGACGGGACGCCGCATGTGCCCGCGGAGTGGCAGCCTCCCGCTTCCGAGAAGGGGTATATGCCTCTTCCAAGGCTCTGTCTTATGATAATGCGCAAGTAGCCTGGGGTGGTGTGTGGAAGAAACAAGGAAAAGATGCGAGGCTTTGCCGCCTATATAAGCGGATCAGATGCGCTCTCACTTGACACGCACCACAGCATAAGCAGATCCAGGAGTTGCGGCGCAGAGCCTTTCCCCAAGCCTCAGAGCCTCTGTTCATTCAGGCAGGATGAATAAGCTGAGGAGCCAGGGGAAGCAGAGGAATGGTGGAGGAGGGCTCAGCAGGTTGCTGAAGGAGCAGAAGGCCAGGCTCTACATCATCCGGCGATGCGTCGTCATGCTCCTCTGCTACCATGACTGATCTGCTGCTTCTCCTGCTGTTCTTCTCGGCCATTGACTGACTCTAGCTGTTGTTGCTATGATTTTTCAGTTTCTAGTTTGTAGGCCTAACGATTCTTTGATGTACATAGGGTAGTTTAGATATGTACTGACAGCCTCCATCTTATGTATTGCGTTAGTGGTTTTACTCCTAAGTCCTACCATGGCAAGGATTGTACTACAGTTAGGTGTTAGCGTCTCATCCTCTTGTGTGTTTGTTCTAAATAAGAAATGCAAGATCAGAAAAGAAAAAGTAGTCTTGGTATTTCCTTTTTGTCTTGCATTCAGATTCAGTTTAATACATCTGTTCGAGCGATCTTGCATGTGTAACCATCTCAAAGCGCAGGTCGCACTGGCATTATGCCGATTGCACTGAAATGATCATAACAGATGCCACGAGACCATCTTATTTGCGTTAAAAAGCCTATCAACACATTTCCAAAGAATGCCAACACATACTTCTCTTCTGGGGATACCATCGAAATCTTGGCAACTTGCAGTGCTGCCAGTTATACTCTGAAAGAGGGCGTCACTGCATATTGTTAATTTGATTTCGTCTGGAGCCGTTTTTCTTGTATCCTCTGGATAAACACTTCTGTCAACACGAGCTCTCAAAATAGTCATGGGTTGGAAATGGCATGCTAGGCTCTAATTATGCACAATGCTTCCCAATTTTTTAGGCAGAATTGTTACTCGTTCAACTAGTAATGACTGGAATGTAGATTCCTCACAATTTGTAAAGAACAATTTGTAAAGAACAGATACCTTCACTGATCGGTAAATAAGTCACCAAGTTGACAAGTTGCGGCTGATACCTTTAGTTTTCCAGCAGCAAGCAAGTTAATTTGTACAAGAAACACACACATTTCCAAACTTAAACTACAATTGATCCATGAAATCTGTGCAACAATTAGATAGTAGTCTGATGGTACTATCAGATGTAGTGAGCAGCAAGCACAGGCCCACAAATTTAAACAAAAGAAGCTTCAAGGTATTTGCATTTGCATATATGTAGCTAGTATGAAGCTGCAAATAACCTTCCTCTTGGTCTTGATTTTTGAGATGCACAGCTCATTGTAATCACAATCCTGGAAGGTCACACTTGGTCTTGATTTTTGAGATGCACAGCTCATTGCAATCACAATCCTGGAAGGTCACTCTAGTGGTATACTCCTACGTCCTTATCTTCTGCATTGCCCAATGACTAGATGGCTGAATGACAAGGCATGGAACCATCGACTATAAAAGCATAAAAACTAAACATGCCGATTTGTGCAGTATCGCCATAGGAAAAAAAACATTAAATATAGATAAGGCGTTTCTGCATTGAGCTTGCCTACTAGTACAACCTTAAATGCCCTGAAACAATTGAGTCCTGACTTCGACAGGCAACGAGAGCAGTGTTGCCCTTGCATTGGACGGCCTCAGGCATCAGCACTTCAAACTGACATGAGCGTGTAAGAGGCTTTGTTTTGTTCAGAGATCAGCTTAGTTTAGTGCAAATTGGCTCAGTTCCAAACAACCTCTGTTCCATTTTAAATTGATGTGGTCGGCAAAACCAGCGTTTTACCCGCCATCGAAGGTAGCAATGGAAAAGTGCACACTACATCCACTTGCTGTACTTGCTTCAGGAATCACGTCCAGGTTCAGGTCATTGCTGTAAACTAGAGTCTGTAACTAACATGTTACTTACTCCTCAATGGAGCCAGCCACAGGCCATTACTCAAAAGTTTGGGACATTGTTGCTGCAAACCAAAGATCTGAAATGAACAAAGTCGTCACGCCTTTAGAATATTTTGCTGAAATCAAAGACATTCACAAGCTAGAGTTATTGTCTTATGGATGTGACGATGTCTATTAGCCACATGCGACTTTGTTACTTTCAGGACTAAATGCTGATCTGTTGGTATCCTAACCTCTGATTGACTTCCTTATGGAAAATCGGTAACCTAGTGTATTCAACCATAAAATCAGCAGGTAATGAGTATGATGCTTTAACCGACGATAGAGGTTAGGGAGTGCTGTAAATTGTGATATGATGCGATATGGGCATGTGAGACCTGACTTATTAGTGAGATATGGTGAAGATCGGAATCTGAAGAAGATTAAGCACCGCTCTGCATTGTTCACAATATATCCACAGTATAAAAATGGTTGACATGGCTCATGGGCACTGCATTAGTTCAGCATACTCAACTGCTCATTGCAGGTCAAATACTTAAAAATTCCATCTCACGACTACGCTGCATAAAAAGAACCCGAAGAATGCAGTAAGATGAGCACAGGTCAGCCTACATGAAAGTCAAATTGCCAGGTGGTATTGTTTGCGCTGCAAGTCAAAAGGTGATGTTTGCATCAAGGTATAACGAAGCGTTTGGTGGGTCGTGCCTAGCGGCTCCTGAGCATGACCTTGCTTAGTGATGAGTCAGTCAAAATGTTCAGATGCTAACAATAAATACATGATATGCATGAAGCGCATGTTATATAGTACAGTACGCTCAGTTGTTCGGAAATATCTTGTGTGTATGTGTCACATACAATTGGTTTTATGTCAAACTACGCCACCGTCATGTGATTAGAATAAAAAAACAACTATTTAAGAAAATCAAGACTATCTACTTAACAGATGGCATGTGGAAAAGCAACTTTCTATTTTAGGGAGCCCCACGTGCACATTTTCTTTGCTAACACATCAGATGAGCCAATGAACCAAATTGTTGAATCAAAATCTGTTTTAGACAACATAACAACATTTTGACGAGGTGTTGGCATTTCATCTTGATTTGTGTTCCCTCTATATAAAAAAATGAAAGATCAGAAAAAAGGTTGTCTTGGTATCTCCTTTTTGTCTTGCATTCGGTTTCAATTTAATACATCTGTTGGAGCGATTTTGCATGTGTAACCATCTCAAAGTGTGGGTCGCACTAACATTATGCCGGTTGCACTGAAATCAGGATCTGCTGGCTCCTGATGTGGTTGACGGCGAGGACGGTGCTGATCAGCTTCATGGGCGAGATGACGTCGATGGATCCGGACATGAACTGCTGCACGATGAGGCGGTTGGCGCGCTCGGTGGGGTGAAACGTCAAACGCGTCCCAGAAGACGTATGCGTCGCGGTCGTTGCAGAGCTGGGAGACCATGGTGCAGAGGCCCATGATGCCGTTGAACCTGCCCTGGCCGCGGCACGCCTCCGTGGCCGTGGCGAAGCCGTACGCCTTGGCGAATTCGTTGTGGATGCGCTGCGTGTTCACGCCCACGAACACGTCGCCGCCCAGCTGCGCGTTCAGCATGGACAGAAGCCGCGGGTTGTACATCTCCGCCGCGCGCTGCAGCTGCCGTCCAGGCTGTGCAGGGCCAGCTCGGCCGGGACGCAGCCGATCGAGCCCACGCCCTGTACCAGCACGCGGCGCGCGCCCAGGTCGTAGAGGTGCGTCAGGATCTGCTTGTACTCGGACAGGAACAGGATGTAGGTGACGTAGTCCGGCAGCGAGAACTCCCGGGAGCGAGCGGAGTAGGGAACCAGGTAGTAGTTGTTCACGAAGTCGATCGTTGCCGCCCAGGGTGATGAGCACCAGCGCGCCGTTCACAAGACGCGCCGTCTGCTCGGCGCCGATCAGCGAGCTCAGGCCCTTCTGGTACTGCGCCAAGCAGCTGCTTCGAAATGTGGATGATGTTCGCCTGCAACATTTCTTCTCCAGTTATTACTTCATATCCAGTCACGTTCTTACATGCATATATATGTGGGTGTACGTTAATTTGCTGATATTAGTTCAGCAGTAGCAATGTTTATTACGAATTGGATGCCGGTGTCGTTGATGATCCTATTGAGATATTTTAGAGATATTCGTACTCATCAAGATCGACTTGCAGAATTCATACCCTTTGATTTAGGATGCTTTTGCGTACTCTAGTCAGCATAACACAATACACTGAATTCATACCCTCTGGTTTAAGATGCTTGTACGAACCCTCTGGTGTAGAATGCTTTATAAAATACAATTTGATTCTTTCAGATCCCAGGACAGTGGAAAGCCATCTTCTCGGGTTGACTCTATTAGCAGCTTAAGAGGCAAATATACAGGATTGATACAACATATATATCTAGGCTGCCAATCAATTCGGTTCTAGTGTTAATATGCAGGACTGATATTACGAATATCTCAAGATGACACACAATTCGGTTAAGTGTTCCTTGGTACTCCGAAATCTTGAAGATTCAATGGATTGGCTCCTTCTAGGTCGGCTTGGCTTCTGGATTGTGCTTGGACCACCTTCCTTTGCCCTTGGTGATTCAACTGATCGGCTTCTTCATAGACTTTGCTTCATCACCGTACTCTGGATGCCTTGTTTCATTAATTCACAATGATTCGCTCCATCTATGAACCTTAAACGAACAAAGTGTCTCTTCCCATGATAAAATATACAACACTTCTCAATATCCTATAGAAAATGTGTGACTAACAAATGAGTTGTTGTAGGACAATAAAAGGATGTACAATAATTGTAGTTTGCATAAAATAAAATCCATTGTAGTTTCATGAAACTTGCTGCTAATGGGCTGCAGGTGCTTACAACTCCCATTTGCAGGTTACGAGTGACCTTATAGAGTTTCACAAGTTCTTGAGTTCAAGCGAATGATATTGAGTTTCTTATAATTAACTTGAAGCTTACAATAAATCACTAAAAAGTTATTCAAAACAAGTTATTGGATTGATCACAAAGTCGCTCAAAGAAGGAAAAAAACGTACTTCACATTATTGGGCATGAATAAAGACACAAAAAATATTATGGTAAATATATTGTTGGGTTTGATTCATGAATCTCCCTTGCAAAAAAGGGGGGTTGGTTCATGAATCTATTTTAGAAGCATTGTTGATTGTCTAGGGAAAGAATATATGTGACGAATCATGTTTTATAGGCTAGTGCTCAAATGTTGGTAAATATCTAGTGTATGTGTCACATACATTGCTGTTTCATCACATACATTACTGGTTTCATGTCGAAACTATGCCTGCACAATCATGTGGTTACATTTTTAAGAAAATATCTAGTTACTCCCCCATGCACGCAGCTTCGATTATGCACTTCGCCAGCCTACTCATCTCCCGTTGTGAATCAGTTGCAGTTCCACACACTAACCCCTCGATGTGATGATGCAGTAGCAAGATCAAGCTATTCTTGTCATTGCTATAAAAAAAGAGTAATTCAAATTGGCCGTTCAAAATGGAGGGCGAGTTTCAATAACACGTGCGCGCACACAAAAAGAAGGACAAACGCCCTGCTGGAAGAGATAAACACCTCGTGTACAAATCTAACAATCAAAACAGTAGGACAACCAACAAAGACCGTGCCCATGATTCTAGGACAACCCGCGCTTATTACGGCCTTGCTCTCTAATCATGGACACGGTTCCATGCATGCGATGCGGTGTACAACTGAAAATAATTTTTTGGTAGCATGAAGACCGTATTACGTGCCCTGTCCACAGTGCGAACATCTCCATTCACACGAGTAATGCATCCATTTCACATCATGTAAGCAGGATCTGCAAACCAGAATAATTATCCAAAAAAAACAAAACTGAGCGAACCAGACCGATAAATCAGTAAAACCGGCCATTTTTCAATGTTGCTACAGTACACAGTGTCGGTTTGGAGCGAAAACCAACGGTTTTCGATTTTGTTACGGTACACAGTGTTGGTTTTGACAAAAACTGACCAGTTTTTGGTATGGTTTTGCAAACCCTGCATGTAAGTACTCAGATAGATCTACATGAGACTTCGAGCAGACATGCAACAGACATGCGCGTATGAGCGGAGTGTTGCATGCATGCACGAACACTACTGTTGGCTATGTGCTCGCAAGTCACAACAAGTCAACCATATACCCTTTTACAACCTCTTGAGTTATGAGATGGATATTGAGGTTATTACAATCAATGCAATTAATTTTAAGATTAAATATATTGAGGTTCTTAAATAATATTGTTTTAATGTCAACAAGGGCGGATTTAACGGGGCAGCAGTGGGGACTCAAGCCCCCCCCCCCTACTTGCCGAAACTCCATTGCACTCCCTAAAATTTTGGCAAGAGAGGAAGCAAGGAGATGAGGTAGAAGAAGAGAAGGAAGAAGAACCATGGTTGAATTTTAGAAAGATTACTATCTAGTTACTCCTACTGAATATCAAGTTATCAGTTTGTATTTACTGCATGTTGTGGGCTCTCATAAAAGCATCTTTCTATCTTAGGAAAACCTACGTGCACCAGTTTGGTTATGCAGTGCCGTCTCAAAGATCAGCCTATCAAATATGTCGATACAATATTCAGACATCATTGATAAAGTATATATAATGAAGTTGTATTCAGACATCACTATCTAGTGAAGTTTGTAAAAAAAATGTTGAAGCATGCCAAGCTTAACATTTAGAATAGGAAGATATATATGTGAATCTAGCGTTTAAAGATTGTCGACCATATATTATAGAGATGTAGGCACAATATGTAAAGATGGTTGAAAGCTTGAAGCACACCTTTATCATTTGGTACCCTACATGTAAGGCAGCTGATCGATACCCTTTGGTATAAGCCAAGGACTCATTGGATTATAAAACTTTCAGATGGGGAAAAAAGTTTTTTTTGGTAAATATAGATTTTGGAACTTTTGAAACAATGAAATGTAGTAGTACGGTTCATCCCTTTAAGGCATCAAAAACTCCTCTGAAACAAATTCTGGCTTGGAATATAAATCTTTCCTTTTCTTTTCAGAAGCTAAAATCGACTATGTCGAAGTCGGAGACTGTCTATGTCGAAGTCAGAGACTGAAATGGTGTTGGGCATATTGTACTTCTTTACATCGCTCTAGATTTGGGGCCCATGGCATCGCATACCATATTTCCTCGTTTGGATCCAGCCAAGTGATATGAGCTGGGCCCGGCCGCATCTCTCAAATTTACACTCACCTTTGTGCAGGTGGGCGCGCCAACGGAGCCGAATGCCAGACTGCGATCGAGAGGCCTGAACTTGATCATTAGCTCAGGCCATCCCGTGTGGGCAAGGCGCGCTGCCACCCTGAAATTTGGATGGGGATGACACCATGCCGCGAAAATTGGTGCGGTCCACTCATATTACCTCTCGTGCTCCCGTTTGTCTCGCTTCAGCCGGTGTTGTTGATGTTGATTAAGCCGAGACATTTGCGCATATCCACCGCTGGTATGTACTAGACAAGTAGTACTTGTTAACGCCATGCTTTGGCCATTGGAAATTGGAGTCATCAGAACTCTGTTTGGGCTGGAAGAGATAAACCCGTAGGATAACAAAGACCCATGATTCTATCGTATAACTTCGTATAATTTGATCATTAGCTCAGGCCATCCCGTGTGGGCAAGGCGCGCTGCCACCCTGAAATTTGGATGGGGATGACACCATGCCGCGAAAATTGGTGCGGTCCACTCATATTACCTCTCGTGCTCCCGTTTGTCTCGCTTCAGCCGGTGTTGTTGATGTTGATTAAGCCGAGACATTTGCGCATATCCACCGCTGGTATGTACTAGACAAGTAGTACTTGTTAACGCCATGCTTTGGCCATTGGAAATTGGAGTCATCAGAACTCTGTTTGGGCTGGAAGAGATAAACCCGTAGGATAACAAAGACCCATGATTCTAGGACATCCCGTATCACGGGCACGGTTGCATGCATGGATTATCAGAACATTTTTCCGCGGATACCGTATTTTGTTTTGGGCATGAAGACCGTATTAAGTGCTCTGTCCATAATACTACGAACAGTTGGCGTGTTTGAATCAGAAAACGGAACTCCGTATAAGTCTTTGGTTGGGATTTGGGAAGAGTTATACCCTTGCGCTCCATTCACATGACTGGATCATCCATCCATGCATTTCACATCATGCACGTAAGTGGACGCAACTGAATCTACAGACAACGTAGTCGCCGTCAACGGAGATGGACGGACACCGGCGGAAGGGCGTCGAGACGCGTGGGTTACCCATGCAACTAGGAGTACTTGGACATGCGCCGAAGGGTCTTGCATGCATGCATGCAGGCACGCGCCATCGGGAAATGACCAGAATCTTCTCTCTCTCTCTCTCTCTCTCTCTCTCTCTCTCTCTCTCTCTCTCTCTCTCTCTCTCTCTCTCTCTCTCTCTCTCTCTCTCTCTCTCTCTCTCTCTCTCTCTCTCTCTCTCTCTCTCTCTCTCTCTCTCTCTCTCTCTCTCTCTCTCTCTCTCTCTCTCTCTCTCTCTCTCTCTCTCTCTCTCTCTCTCTCTCTCTCTCTCTCTCTCTCTCTCTCTCTCTCTCTCTCTCTCTCTCTCTCTCTCTCTCTCTCTCTCTCTCTCTCTCTCTCTCTCTCTCTCTCTCTCTCTCTCTCTCTCTCGCTTCTGTTCAAACCAACTCTGGGAATCCCCGCCCCCGCGTTAATCGCAACAAATCCGTGTCCCGGATCGAAGCGTCATTCGTTGCCTTTAAAACTCGCCGGTCGCAGCAGTCATCCTCGTACTCATCTGCTGCCATTCATTGATCGTCCAGCAGACTCGTCCGGAGCACACGCGTGCGCACCATGCCGAAGGAGAGATCCCTAGCGTCCGGCTTGTCGGAGTTGAAGTGGAAGATCGCCGAGGGTTGCGAAGCGATGAAGAGCGAGGGCGACGACAGCCTCCTCACGCTGTCGCTCGGCTCCATCTGCAGCAGCGACCCGGCCGCGGCCGTGGCCGGAGCGCGCCGCGACGTCTGCTTGCCCGTGACGCCCACTATGCGCCCCGTGAACGTGGAGAGCGCGCCGTTGTCCGCGGCAACGGCGGACAACCTGCCGCCTCCCGCGTTCGCGGCGCCGCTGGGCCTTGGCGGTTCCGTGGTTCACGGCAATGGCGACGGCGCGTTCCTGGCTGCCGATCTTCTTGCGGCGAATAAGCTGCTGCCGCCGTTGTCCCCGCTCCCCCC
>LAPY01000239.1:190185-202956 GCA_000970635.1 Eragrostis tef
CGGGCAGCGGCGACGTGGAGGCGATCGAGAAGGAGCACATGTTCGACAAGGTGGTGACGCCGAGCGACGTGGGGAAGCTGAACCGGCTGGTGATCCCCAAGCAGCACGCGGAGAAGCACTTCCCGCTGCAGCTTCCAGTCATCGCCGCGGCCGCCGTCTCCGGCGAGTGCAAGGGCGTGCTCCTCAACTTCGAGGACGCCGCGGGCAAGGTGTGGAGGTTCCGGTACTCGTACTGGAACAGCAGCCAGAGCTACGTGCTCACCAAGGGATGGAGCCGCTTCGTCAAGGAGAAGGGCCTGCACGCCGGCGACGCCGTCGGCTTCTACCGCTCCGCCGGCAAGCAGCTCTTCATCGACTGCAAGGTCCGGCCGAGGACCACCGGCGCCGCCGCCTTCCTCAACGCGGCGGCGTCACCCTCGACGGTGAAGGCGGTGAGGCTTTTCGGCGTCGACTTGGTCACCACACCGACGAGGCCGGCGTCGGCTGCACCGGTGCAAGAAGACATGATGGCCATGAACAAGAGGCCCAGGGACTTCATCGCGGCATCTACACCACATATGTTTTTCAAGAAGCAATGCATAGACTTCGCGCTGACCTAGCTGCTAATAACATTTTTGCTCGATCCATCGTGCTTGCTTCTATCCTCCTCGGATGCATTTGGCGGTAGCTATAGCTTAGTGCTCTTCAACCTCAATCTTCTTTGCTCCTTGGGCTGTTCATTTTGTTTCTTCTTCTTCTACTTGTTCTTTTAACTCGCCGTAAATTAGACGCCTCTTTGGTGGCAAGTGTAATACTAATCAAGCCATGGAAAGTTACATGCCATAAGAAGCACAATGTTTGGAACTTATATCTCCTTTGTACTCTCGTCCTTGGTTTGGCCATGCTGTGAATGAAGAGAGATGTCGATCAAGGTGTCAATTTGTGGCAACATGTTGCTATGTGACTCTCCTGTGCTCTGGTGCTTTCATGTGGTTTAAGATGCGATGTGTGCTGCACCCAGATGCATTGCATGTAACACCTGAAGTGCGAAAAGCAGCCAGCTCCGGGAGTTATCTGATTCCAGTGCGGAAAGGGGAGTGCCCATAATTGCATGTATGCATCATGCATGCACCTGATATATGTACAGTGATGATGTGATACGATATAATGCAACAGATAAAATGGAAGTGGAAATAATGGTATAGTACTTTCGCAGGAGATAGCTAGATAGGGTTAGCAACAGAAAAGAATCTGCAACAATATACGCACTGTTTTGACAAAGCAAAGCATGTTTTGTCATTAACAGAAAGTGAGAAATGATGTATCCTCTATACACGTTCAGCTACTCCTAGTGGTCTGCCAGCGAGCATCATCTCATATAATCCCCCCCTTTTTTTGGCAAGTCACAACAATACCAAGATTTTTCCTCTAAAAAATATTTCTGAATTTTCAGCTCAGATAGTGCCAAGGTGGTGTTTTCTCCGTGCGAATCTTTCTATCCTGAGAGTGGCCAAAAACCGACGGAATGTTCAGCAGTTTTGAGACTTTGATCGAGAAAAAGGAACTTGCCGATAACAATGGGTGGCATCTAGGAAGCACGCCGGTTTCTAGAATGGTACTAGTTGCATTGATAAGCAACATTTGTCGTTAACTTCTCTATGTTGAATTGTTATCAACATTACGCTTCGGACGCCGGAGTAGTATATATATGCATCTACGTTGTTAATTTTGAATGCGAGGTAAATTCCAATGGGAAGAGACACGAGCAAAGTTTCAACGGTTTTTAATTAGAGCAGATAAGCTTCCGGGACTGCGAGGGTAACATGCATATCCACTGCTTCACCGACTCCTGTAACAGATAAACTACGGCCGCCATATTGAACAGGGACAGACAAGGCCACACGGGTCTTCCAAGCAAAAGAGATGACCTGCATTGCATGCACAACCCATGAGGACGTGCATGTACCTGATTTTCCCTCTAAGAATTCAGGAAAGATGAATGCATGAGGCTAGGCAAGCTTTTACATCATTGCTACAGCAGTTTACAGAAAGCAAAGTCTCAATGGCTTTTGTTCTCCAAGCAAAAAATTGATCCTGATCGATGGCTTTAAGCTGAACCTGCATCTGAACAGCTATCTATCAGCAAAAGGAATTGATTGATTCATACTCCCATATTATTCCATCTCGTTTTGATGCATCGACCGGCAGGGGGGCCAGCTTAGTAGTCTCCAGGTAATCCCAAGCTGGTGTCAGAGAATTATACAAGTTCCCACAGTGGACGTTACGTAACACATCATAGCCTGTTGCATCTAATTAAATCCTGGTCTTACAGAGCAACTACTCACTGGTCGTATATGGAGTTTTCTCTTTGCGGCTGCGAGGATAAATACTGCAAATATAGCTGGCCAGCGACACTTGCAGAGACATGGGACACACGGAGAGAGACTCGCACCCTAGAGTCAGAGAGACTTCATACAGCAGCAGCACACAGGGACAGCCCGACTTCGGCGACCATTGACAAAATCCAGGACCCTATCTGCGCGTTGAAACCACGACGAGTTCATCAGGGCTGGACAGTGGCAGGTGGCTGGCCCCCTGCAACATCACCTGCGGCTGGAGGTGGGCACGGCGGCACATCACTCATATCTGCAGCTGCAAGTTGCACGATCGAGTTCAGTGAACGAGTACTGCATGTGGAGAGGCTGGCCATTTATGGCGTGTCAACGCTGCGTTTGCCATGTCCTGACGACCGATCTGCCTCGTCTGCCTCCACGGTTCAGATCACTGCACCGGTTTAGGTCGTTTTCGTATGTTCTTCTAGCCGTATGTGTTTCTTCCTTTGCCATATGCAAAGGCATTCATTTTTTCTAGTTTCCTCTAACGTGTGTTGTTTCTTTCATGTATGTTAATGTGATCGGAGTCAACGGTTACTGAATCGTTGCTAAAAATGTAAGGTTGATGAAGATTCTCACAGCAGAGAAGGGACGAAATTAATGATTCCTTGACCTGTTCTTACTAAGTTAGCCGCATCAAGAAGCAACATAGGTTTTACTTTGCTTGCTGTTTCTATAAGAATATTGCTATACTGGAGTATGTGGTGTCGTAGCTAATGGAAGCTATGTGCATGCAACAAGTTGGGAGTAATTTTTGCTGGATCTTGGGGAGCAAGGAAGATGTGGTAAATAAGTCACATTTCACCGAGTCACCGATGATGCCCTTGTAATAAGTTTTAAAACGGATGGATAGCGAAGGATAAGTACGTCGTTGTAAGCTAGTTTGGAGGACATGTCATGCCATTGGTGGGGTTGGACAGATGTCAAACTTCAGAGCCCATGCTTAGCACATCAAAACTTGGTCAAATAGCTAGTGCGTAAACCCCATTGCTAGTCTTCGGAAAAGAAAGGTTACTAATTGGATAATGTGTTTGTGCTTTTTTCCTTAACTACTCAAGTTGAGACAACAGAAAGTGACTGAACTCGACTAATTTCTCCAAAGCTGATGACGAAATCCTAATCCTCTCACGTGCTTTCGGCAGGTAAAACAATACTGCAAATATAGCTGGCCAGCGACACTTGCAGAGACATGGGACACACGGAGAGAGACTCGCACCCTAGAGTCAGAGAGACTTCATACAGCAGCAGCACACAGGGACAGCCCGACTTCGGCGACCATTGACAAAATCCAGGACCCTATCTGCGCGTTGAAACCACGACGAGTTCATCAGGGCTGGACAGTGGCAGGTGGCTGGCCCCCTGCAACATCACCTGCGGCTGGAGGTGGGCACGGCGGCACATCACTCATATCTGCAGCTGCAAGTTGCACGATCGAGTTCAGTGAACGAGTACTGCATGTGGAGAGGCTGGCCATTTATGGCGTGTCAACGCTGCGTTTGCCATGTCCTGACGACCGATCTGCCTCGTCTGCCTCCACGGTTCAGATCACTGCACCGGTTTAGGTCGTTTTCGTATGTTCTTCTAGCCGTATGTGTTTCTTCCTTTGCCATATGCAAAGGCATTCATTTTTTCTAGTTTCCTCTAACGTGTGTTGTTTCTTTCATGTATGTTAATGTGATCGGAGTCAACGGTTACTGAATCGTTGCTAAAAATGTAAGGTTGATGAAGATTCTCACAGCAGAGAAGGGACGAAATTAATGATTCCTTGACCTGTTCTTACTAAGTTAGCCGCATCAAGAAGCAACATAGGTTTTACTTTGCTTGCTGTTTCTATAAGAATATTGCTATACTGGAGTATGTGGTGTCGTAGCTAATGGAAGCTATGTGCATGCAACAAGTTGGGAGTAATTTTTGCTGGATCTTGGGGAGCAAGGAAGATGTGGTAAATAAGTCACATTTCACCGAGTCACCGATGATGCCCTTGTAATAAGTTTTAAAACGGATGGATAGCGAAGGATAAGTACGTCGTTGTAAGCTAGTTTGGAGGACATGTCATGCCATTGGTGGGGTTGGACAGATGTCAAACTTCAGAGCCCATGCTTAGCACATCAAAACTTGGTCAAATAGCTAGTGCGTAAACCCCATTGCTAGTCTTCGGAAAAGAAAGGTTACTAATTGGATAATGTGTTTGTGCTTTTTTCCTTAACTACTCAAGTTGAGACAACAGAAAGTGACTGAACTCGACTAATTTCTCCAAAGCTGATGACGAAATCCTAATCCTCTCACGTGCTTTCGGCAGGTAAAACAACATATCAAAAGTAACATAGCTGCGAAAGTTCAACGGTGACTCATGCATTTCGATTTGTATCACAGCACCAGCACCGTTTGTCATCTTCAGAAAACTATCTTGCCCAGCACTGCAGATGCGGTGTGATATATCCCTTATCCGGTCATCCCACATGCCACGAGAGAGAATCATAAGCTACTCCTACTAATTTGTCGGTAGCATGCTGTCCTAACCTTAAAAAGGGAGAAAGGCGACCTAGTTTCGTTAAGGTCTTCGGTTGAGAGTCCTAAACAAATCAAGTGGTATCTATCTACAGTAACACGCATCTTGTCTGCTGAACAAGCTATCCGTCGACCTAAGCATAATTTGGGAGTGAAATATTTAGGACTTTTCAAATTGGTGGCCATCTGGCAAATTCATTCTTCCAAAGCCATGTGCTGGCTGTTTGTCCTGTGTAGGTGCTGTGCTGCTTTGACAAGCTAGATACATCAGGTGCCAGTCAGAGAATTCGGAGCACTCAAGTAATATAACGACCATTCGGAGACTGACCGGCAGGATATATATTCTCCCAGGAGCACAAATAGTGAATAATAACCATGTTTAAATGGCTCTTATGCCACTTTTATAGTGGCGAACGATCGAAACAGAAGATTCAAAAAAGCAGGAATTATCAAGAATCAGTAAAAGTCGTCGATCCATCGTTAAAGCTCAAGTGGAGTTAATAACCGTGAGTTCATTACGTGCCAAGCAAGAGACACCGCAACTTGATGTTGTCAAGACAACCCTGATGCTAGAAGCAATCAATGTATGCAGCTTACGCAAATATCTGAAGTAGATCTTTTTATTATTAGCTATTTGGGATGCTAATGACCCGTTTGGATCCACCAGATTTTAATAATTCAGATTTTAAAAATTATAAGGAATCCAAACATGATAGTTTATGCATCAGATTCTAAAATCCAGATTATGAGATTTTAAGAATCTCATAATCTGGTCTCACCCAACTCTTAGATGATTTTATTTGCCAAAAAGACCTACAACCCTTGAATACTTTTGGATAATTATAGTATGTGCCACACTTTTAGATTTTAATAATCCAGAATCCAAATACCCCAATCCAGATTTGTTTTAGAAGCCAGTTTATAAAAACTACACCTAAAATATAGATTTATAGAAACTGATGGGGATCTAAACACCACCTAAATCTACAATGATAACACAGAAGTTTCATGTGAAACCACGAGTGATGGACAGCAATGAAAACTGCTCATCTCAGCAACAATTTTTCTCTGTTCAAATGGTAATCTGCAGAAGACATAAACATCAACCGGTCAGTCAGACAGCCTGTGCGTCGGATGGAGGTATCTGCTGAGGTATTCTTCAGCCTTGGGGGCAAAGAAAGGTAAAAGTCAAGTCGTCGTGTCAGATTAAGCTCACATGTGGGCTAGCGATCCAGTGCGGGGGAGCATCGGTCAAGTTGTGCAGAGCAGATACAGATGGTGGATGCCGACGGCTTCATTCAAACCTTGTCGCCCTGTTCAAACCGTTTACTATTTGAACAGCGAAGAATGTCTGTATTTCTCTCTCTATACGGAAGGAACATTCATCCTGTTGTCAGTTTTTCGGTCGATGCCACGGTACAAAATGTGTTAAAGGGTGTATATAAGCATACTTTTAATCACCTTAAAGCCGGTGGATGAATTGACTAGTCTCTAAATCTACATAGCTCACAAAGTCATAGTACCACGTAGTTTTAAAAATCTCAAACAGATTAAGAGTGAAGAGAAATAAACCCATACCTCTAAATATGAGACAGAATCACAAGAAATCGTAACCATTTTGTTACGCTTGCCGGCTAACTAATCTTGTGCATGGCGGGACGCACGATATGAGCTTCCAATTTGTTGTCTCGGCTTACCTGCGGTAGTTATTTTGAATAGGTGGACCCCATATGTTTCTACAATGTCATTCTTTGTGGGACAAAACTTGAATGGTTGGATACCATTTATCAGGTTGCCCATACTCCCACCCACCTTTGAATATTGTAAATCAGCTGTTCATTGGAGTTTTATTTTTCAAAGATTTGAGCTTGCAGCGTAGTTTTCATTTTAGGGGGACACCGTAGCATTTTGGACTGGTGTAAAATTTCCAAGATACTATTTGAAGGTGGTTTTGGACTCAATTCCGACAGCATGTGTCATAGGAGATGACATCCTTAAGGTCTATCTTTGCTTAAGTGCACTTGATTAAGGTTCTTATAAAGAACATATCCCTTATTGGAATTTTTGCCTGCTTATTTATCATAAAAATTTTGCATCCTTTATCCGCCACTCTAGTCACTTTGTTTGTTCAAACACTACAAGTGCTCCCCCGGTTGTAGTGTTGTGCTATATAGTAGCAAAAAAGAGTTCATCTCAGTTTATACTATATGGAACAAAAGACTTTCAAAATTTCGGATGAAATTAGAGGCATTATTTTGTTTTCTTTAAATTACCTTGAGATTCCTTCCAAAATCTTGAACCTTTTTGCCACATAAAGTATACACTAAGATGAACCTATGTTATCTATTGTAGAGCGAACATTGTTGCAACGGGAGCAAAATGATCATCGAGCAAAGGGCAATAAGGGATTGAAATTTTGATTCGATGGCAGATAAGAAAACAACAAAATTTTGATGGTAAATAAGGAATTCACTCTCTTTTAAATGGCTGGGCTTAGGGAATTATACCATATCAAAAAATAGTTGGTTTACACTAATCAAGTCGTCTTGCCGTCTAGGATCATGATAAAGGAATGTTACTTGAGTGCTTTCATGTATGTACTGCTCTTTTATATAGTGGTTGTTCATGTCAAAAAAATTGCATTGTTTTACAAGTTACAACAGTTGTAATACTCGTGATGAATGCTTATTAGACTTTAAAAATGCAAGAAGATATCTTCCCTTTGAAAATATATTGTAGTTTGTTTTTTATTTGAACTGTAACCAACTTTCATATAAAAGAAACAGAGGTGGTATGACAACCAACGGAACTAAATCATGAGAAACATATAAAAAATCCAGGTTCTTTACTAATCGTGCCTATCATATCTATGCGTGAGCTACACACCCAAGACAGATTATTTAACGCGTGTGCTTCCAGTTATGCTAATTATGCACGACGCATCGATCCATGTGGCCGTCACCTCAAACACATGAACATTGTGATGAATTCATCCCCCTCTTACTTGCCTTTTACAAGGTGCAAGTACAACAAATATCCACAAAATAAGAAGAAAATGAATCAGACAAGGTAACTGCAAAAGGTTCCCTATGTTCTTTCGCTTCGTAGTATTATTTGTTCAGTCTAAATCCTACTTTTCATAACGGTACGTAGCATTTAGTCACCGAGGTCTGTCGCCAGTTTCCATGGAATCCAAAGCTTGGCTCGTGGTAATCATCTCCATTGCAACAGGTCTTTCAGACAGTGATTGATGGTGGTTCGAGTTGGTTGTTGACTGAGCTCTGTTCTCGCCCTCAGGGCTAAGAATGTGCACTAAGTATGCGTGAGGCCAAAATCCTGCAGTTCCACGCGTAGAACATCAGTGAGCAAGTATTTGTCTCGCAAAAAAAAAATGTTTTCATCCTCATGTTTTAGTAAATTATTTTTAATAATCTTCTTTTTTTCCTGTTCCTTTTCGAGTGGATTGATCAGAGGGAAAAATTGGGCCAAGGACAACAAAGACGGCAGACACTGAGCATTTCCGCCTGTTGATTCCTTCCGGCCCAACTTCTGAAAATCGGCCTACTGTAGCCTATTATGTCCAATGATAGAACTGGGCTAATCCAACAAACTGGGTCCTTTGTTTCCCAGCCCAACATACGGGGAACAAATTACTTCCACCAAAAAAGAAAAGGATTTCCTCAAAAAAAACCAAAAAAGAAAAGGAAAAAAGAAAGGAAAAGGGGGAAAAAGTTTCTGTTGTACGTAACCGCGCATCATACTCCAGATGGAGTACAAAACGTCAAAACTATCATACCTTGTTCACCAGACGGCGGTGGAAAAAACTGCAGGTAGCAGAACGAAGCAACTACCAAACCTGCAGAATAAGAACGACAACAGTATGGCAGTGTGATCTTCAGAAGATTTGGTAAAAAGATGAAAGGTGAATTGACTGTCATGGGTAACCTACCAAGAATGCCACCAGCAAACACGTCCTGCCAGTGGTGCCAGTAGTCATCCACCCTCGAAACGGCAACCATTGCCGCAAGAAGCAGAGGCAGGATGACGATGCAGAGCTTGGCGACATGGCCGCCTCTATCGAACGCCTTAATCTTGCCGGCCAGGTACCAGGACAAGAAACCGAGCCCAGCGAAAGACCCTGGAATGGGAAAACAGGGAAGATAGCGTGTAACTGCTGGGAACTCTACAAACTGGAAAACTGAATTGGCGACAACGATCGTAGCCACAGTGTGCAGAGCATTTCTCATGCAGCTAATGAATGGTTTTCAAAGTTTCAGGATGTCGTCACTCGCATGAAGAATGGCCACTTGGGAAGCTCTTGTGCCCTTCTTTAATCACACTCGGGTCACCATGGCAAATAACTCCTCTGGTGATGTTGTCGTAGTTCTGTAATGGAGTGAGCAAATCGTTCGAATTCACTGTAGTTACCGATTGCTGAATTTTCTGACAGGCAAAATCAATAGAGGTTCAGAGCGAAACTCACTCCCACTCCATCAGGAAAGCAGCGCCAGAAGAAATTCGGCCGTGGCCGGCCAACGCCGTCCTTGATCGCGTCGGTCAGGACTCCAGTTATGAGCACGGAGAACAGAAGGCCTGCTTAGCCATCTCGCACGTCAGGACTTCGCAATACACAAGTTCACAGCTGCACAGCTGCAGAAGAACTAAATCTGTCACGGTGAACTTACCAAGAATGGCATGATGCAGGTCATACACATTCCTCCTCTTCATGTATATTGCAATGAAGATGATTATCGGCCCGATGACAGCGTATATCTGAGAAATTCAGAACACGCATCTTTACTCCAGTGAACGATAAAAATGCAGAGATTTTTTTTTATTGCGGTGAGGTCAATGACTGCGTGTACCGGCACTGCCCAGACGGGCACGGTGTTGTCTTTCAAGGTGTACCGGAGGCTCGTCATCATGTCTTCTCCGACGAACCGGTGGAACGGCTCGATCAGGTTGAGCCCCACCTCGATGGCGACGAGAAGGGCCAGCACGATCCAGTCGAACAAATCTTGCCGGCCAGGTACCAGGACAAGAAACCGAGCCCAGCGAAAGACCCTGGAATGGGAAAACAGGGAAGATAGCGTGTAACTGCTGGGAACTCTACAAACTGGAAAACTGAATTGGCGACAACGATCGTAGCCACAGTGTGCAGAGCATTTCTCATGCAGCTAATGAATGGTTTTCAAAGTTTCAGGATGTCGTCACTCGCATGAAGAATGGCCACTTGGGAAGCTCTTGTGCCCTTCTTTAATCACACTCGGGTCACCATGGCAAATAACTCCTCTGGTGATGTTGTCGTAGTTCTGTAATGGAGTGAGCAAATCGTTCGAATTCACTGTAGTTACCGATTGCTGAATTTTCTGACAGGCAAAATCAATAGAGGTTCAGAGCGAAACTCACTCCCACTCCATCAGGAAAGCAGCGCCAGAAGAAATTCGGCCGTGGCCGGCCAACGCCGTCCTTGATCGCGTCGGTCAGGACTCCAGTTATGAGCACGGAGAACAGGAGGCCTGCTTAGCCATCTCGCACGTCAGGACTTCAAAATACACAAGTTCACAGCTGCACAGGCACAGCTGCAGAAGAACTAAATTTGTCAGGGTAAACTTACCAAGAATGGCATGATGCAGGTCATACACGTTCCTCCTCTTCATGTATATTGCAATGAAGATGATTATCGGCCCGATGACAGCGTATATCTGAGCAATTCAGTAGACGCAATCTTTACTCCAGTGAACGCTAAAAATGACGATATTTTTTTTATTATTATTGCAGGGGAGGTGAATGAC
Source organism: Eragrostis tef (assembly GCA_000970635.1). Lineage (NCBI taxonomy): Eukaryota > Viridiplantae > Streptophyta > Magnoliopsida > Poales > Poaceae > Eragrostis > Eragrostis tef. Next base: position 200,861 of record LAPY01000239.1, read on the forward strand.
TGCGTGTACCGGCACGGCCCAGACGGGCACGGTGTTGTCCTTCAAGGGGTACCTGAGGCTCGACATCATGTCTTCTCCGACGAACCGGTGGAACGGCTCGATCAGGTTGAGCCCCACGTCGATGGCGATGAGAAGGGCAAGCACGATCCAGTCAAACAGATGCAGCCTCGCGACCTTGGTTCCATGGGTCCTCAGGTACGGATGCGGAGCTCCCAAACGGATCGTCGCCGATGGCGTCGCCGTCAATGGCGGTGGCATCTTCTCCTGAATGAATGAATCGGCAACGCAGAAGGGGGGGATTCAATTCGGTTCAGCCTGTAGAAATTCCCCCAACAAGATCGTGGGCCCTGTCACCTGTGCGTGATTAGCCAGCATTAATTAACTCGATCATGGCCAAGAGCAATGGTCAGATTGGGGCAGGCATGGCGTGAATGAATGGAATGGTGAACGGTTTGCATGGACAGGACGGTTGCAGAAATTAAGAGAGACACTCCGCTTGGTGTAGTACGTGATGGCAGCTGCATCGGCCAAGAAGGAAAGGAAGCAACAACTTGTAGGTTGCAACTGCCGTGATCCGGACATCTCAAGATCCGAGAGAGGCGACATGGAATTAACATACAGTACTCACAGAGGAAATGGTTTGCTTCCTGCGATGCAGAAGTCAACGGCTCCTTGATCCCTGATCCTTCCCCGCACGGCAGCGGCGATGAGCAGATACGCGAAACAGCGCGATCAACAGATACATATACATGTGCATTTGCCACATTTTTTAGGAGAAGCAGGTGACCAACCGGTACAGGTTGAAATGTGGGGAAGAAGTTTTCGGCCTCGGGTTCTTGGGGAAGGCCTCAACGCATGAACGACTGGGTTGTTTGCTGAATGCGGACTATTGACTTGGTGGCCGGCTGCTGCTCCTGACATGTGGCTTCAGACCTATCAGCGTTGATTCACCATGAGAAGCAACAGAAATTAACCTGACTTCGTACGTCGGAGCCAACAAAAAAATTGTGCTATCTGTTGAAGACAAATATTTCAGTTAATTTTAATCTGATCACCTGACTCTTAGTGGTTAAGGAAATGCGACCACTGAAACCGTGTTATTACATGAGACGGTCTCGACGGTCGTCTATAGGAAAACAAAACTCAGAGAATCTGGAATGACAAAGTGGATTCACAAACAAACGTCATCTGCAGGAGTAAATCTGGATTGGCAACAGTGTTCTGGTGCCGTGGTTAGTCAGTCGTCACCAAGAACACGAAAGCGTGGCTCCGTGAAACAGGGCACCTGGATAATCTTCAGAGGCCAATTTACCTGAACTTTGGCACTTCTCTCGAACATTTTTGGGCCACGAACGTCAATTAAGCCCAAAGTAGCGACAAACGCACGACTACGACGTCTGTCCTTCACAGACCATTGCGAAGAAATTTCTGCACAATTTTCTCTTGGGTGTCCTATATAAATGCTGCAAACTTCGCTGATATCTCGATGAAATGAACCTGATGGGTCTTTGTCGAGCCGTGCAAGCTGAAGCAACCCATCATCATTACATCCAGAAATGGACTCTGATTTTCCAGTGCGAGCGACGAAACAAAGTTTCTTTCAGACAGATGTTTAGAAGAAGACACCGTTTCAGGACAGAGGTTGAGACAACAGCATTCCCATCATCCGGTTGCAGCCAATTGATGGAGCTGCCGTGTCGCAAGCATTTCAGGCTTCACATTCCTGTGTGCCACGGATGGCTGCCGAAAACGACGGGTCTATTCCATTTCATCATCTAACCCAAATCTCATCCACGAGCTTAACCCAGTCAATTATCCATGTGATTGTTTCGTAGAATAACCTGTGTGACGTGTGCTGCTTTTGGCGGCTGCCCATTTCACACTGTCCGATCGAGGACCAACCCCGCGGATCGGACGGTCGGAGACGCTCGCGGACGGTTGATGCGCGCGTTTTGTAGGCTGCTCTCTCGTGCTCGCTCGCCCACTACTTCCCCGAACTTCTCCTAGTCCCCACCTACCGGCTACCAGAGAAGCAGAGGCGCACGAGCCGCACACGGGCAAGCAGCGTGGAATGGCCCGCGACGGCGGCGGGCAAC
>LAPY01000239.1:210103-221078 GCA_000970635.1 Eragrostis tef
GTCGCAGCGCCCGCGGCGAGGCAGGAGGCCGCGGCGGAGTGCACGGCCGCGTGCTGCGTGCCTGCCCGTGTCCGCCCTCTGCTGTGCCGCGCGCGCGTGGCTCGTGCTGGCGCGGGCGTGCGGCAGGCGGCGCCGTGTTCTGGCTCCCAGCGGATCGTCGTCGTCGCTCTCCGACGAGTAGGTCTCCAAACCAACGCAGGCTACAGCCGGAGAAGCGACGACGCCGATTGCAGCAGGAGAAGCGGCAGCCAGGAACGATGCTATTTGGGGAGATCGGCGCTCGGTCACAACGCGGGGGCAACAGCGAAATGCCAGCACGGGCGCTGGCTCCCTCTTCCCGGTGTCTGCAGACAAAGTGCCAGATGCTTCTATTCCTTGCTCGATCATCTGCAATTTACACGTTCTGTCAGTATCTGACAGCTAATTTAGCTGTTAAGCAATTATCTGTCCCATTTTCCTCCCAAAAGATTCAGTGCACTGAAGCATGGTATTTGACAATTAGGATGAACTGAATGTCTCACTGAATATATGTTGAGTCATGCATAGCCGTGGAACCGGCAATAGGACAAAGGTTCAAAGGCACTGATACTGAAGGTGACAAAAAAAGGTTTATTCCTTTTAAATATCTATTGTACACGCACGACATAAAAATGCATCCGATTGTGCTATGAGCCGGAGCTACAACAGTCAACACTTTTCGGATGACCCAGTTAAAACTTTTCTGATATACAGATAAAAACAACCACGTACAAAACTGTACAAGCAGGGTTAAAGAAAATATGGGACTGCGGTCCTTGGCCCTCGCATCTGGTTGTTTTCCTCCGTCTCTGTGAAGAACTTGACCTCCCTTTCCTGCCAACACAACAAAAGGTGTCCAATGACCCACGTGAAAACCAGAAAGTTTAACTCTAAATGTAGAAGCCACAGTAAGTTTTATTTATTTTTTTAATCAGGAGTATCTATGGCTTACTCCAAATTACTCACCACCAATTGATAAGATGTAGTTGTATTGCAAATACCATCAAACATATCTTATTTGTCCACTAAAGAAATGACATGCAGCAAACCCATATTACTTTGAATGGATGAGGGCAACCCTCATGACACCTAGACTATCTAAATCAACGCACTCCAAAACACTGCAACGTCATTACCATCGTCACCATGCAGACAAAATCGGTTGTGTTGGTTTTCTAGAGGATCAGTACATATGGTAGCTTCAACATAAAGTTTATCATGCCATCCTAAGCAATATAGGAATCAATATTAGCACCCGATAAAAAAATGTGGGCCTCAGATTTGTTGCCCACTGCGAAAATACCTACGCAATGCTATGAGTTAGATGGTTTCCGGCCCAATGTTTCAGTAACTTCAGCATTAACAAACCACGTAAAACATTACATGGTTACAAAAAAAAAATTGGGAGTTTCATGGCTACATCCTAACCATGTGGTGTTTCTTGCGGTCTGTTCATGTTAAAGTTCATGGAGCATTGGAGTGGAAACATCCTATCTAAAAGCATTACGCAGGTATTTTCGCATCGGGTCACAAACTTGTGAGCAAATGTTTCTTTTTTTAAAAAAAATCTGGGTGTATTCATTCCGGCATTGCCCAGAATGACATGACAAACTTCAGGTAGAAGCTAGCTGCTCTTCTAGCAAGCCGACATAGACGATTTTAGTCTACCTGCTGAGGATGATATTGGCACTGAAAATCTTTTAGACTGTTGGTTTAGATAGTCCAGGTGGTAATAAGCATGGGGAGACATAAGGGCTGCCAAGCGAAGCAGGCTGTTAAACTCATCCATTCAAAGGAAATAAGAGTCTATATTACATGTCATTTCTTTGGTGAGTGCACAAGACTTGTTAGACGGTATTTAAAACTACATCTTACCAATTGATTATGTGGATAATTTGCATTAAGCCACTGATACTCATATTCAACAATTACAAAATTGTTCCAGCTGCGAAACAATTGCATGTTGTACGAAGATTCAACATGTAATGTTATCATAACTCATGAGCTTCTATGGTTAATAAAACAGTGAACCAGTATTGCAAACCAAGATCTACGCTCTACAAAATGACTTCATCAAACGTCAAGGATTGAAAGGGAAGGATTTCTAGACTGTTTCAAAGGTAAGTGAAACATCTCTGATAAACTCTTATAGTTTGAAGTCAGCCATCCACAGTACAAACAACAAAATCAACATAACAGAGAAAGGATTTAGAATAAGCATGGAAGTCAAAGCTGAAGTAACCCACCATATTTTCACTAAAGCTTAGAATAGAAGCAACATTGCCACATCTGTAACAATAATTAGGTGCCGACCACACCTGAAGAAAATAAGGGAAAAAAAATTATGAGTACATGACAGTGCTTCAGGCAAGTCTACATCTGTACAGAGAACTCACAGTCACAAGGCCTTTATCGAACATGTATTTTCCTCCTTCCTGTACCAGTTGATGAGCCCGGCAAACTAACTCAATTTTGTTAATATGGTTGAACTGCAGTAAGGAAAGTTCCAGTTATAAGAAGCTTGAACTGAAATAAACAACATAGATGTAAGAAAAAGAAAAAAATCAATTTGTTTTCATACCTCTTGAGTCACCCTAGATCCAAAGAGCCAGCCTGCTCCACGGGGGCTAACTGCCCATGTCTCTATCTCTTCCGGGTCACTCCACATGAGATCACAGAAAGGTCCTTCGTGTGGAATTTCGCAGTTGCGATCGATTATTCTGATCTGGTGACAACAAAGATATGGAATATCATGACAAATTGAACTAGCACAACATTTCATTTAGACATTGTCTGCAAACATCTTTTCCATCTCATCCATCAGGCAAAGTGCGATCACAGTCAGATATTCGCTCATTAACTGTAAAGTTCACACACAAAAGATGGTTAAACAACTGACAGCAACTTACAGTTTGTTACTATGACTGGTAGTCACTTATTTCTAATGCTATACCATTTAAAGGATCCATAAAGCTGTTCAAAGGGGCATAAAATGTCCTCAATAAACTTAACAAGGAAAATAAGCCTTAATATGCCATCAAAACAGTAGTTTAACAAATCTTATATGACCGTTCATCGCAACATTGTAAATGGAAGGATCAATTCTTGAAATGAAGATGGAGTGAAGAGAATCACTAACCTGATCAACTGTCCGTACATCAGGTGAGAGGCCACCATGAACACAAAGGACCTAAATATTCAATATGCCATTAAACATTGATTTGTCAATACTGCTTCTCAATAGCGACAACATAAACTCACAGGTTACAAGATCTATACCAGTAACTTACCGTGCCATTAATGATTGCTGAAAGAGTAAGGTAGTCAAAAACATCAGTACAATATCTCCAAGCATTCGCATTTCCGTACTTCCTCTGACACTCGTCATAAAAACCATACACCTAAATGCATAATATAATAGATTAGCTGCTTTTCGTGACATAAGCTCTTCAGTTGGCTATATGTGATAGGCAATAGAGATCAAACTATCCTTGCTAAAAAAGGAAAGTGAACTAGTGAAGTACACTAAATGAGAGATACCGCAATAGCCAAATAAACTCCTGTGTGTGAAATTTGGGAAAAGCAAAGTAAACAAAAATAACATTTACATATAAGGACAGAATTCCTACCTGTGTCAACTGTCTGCTTTCATGGTTTCCACGCAAAAGAGTTATGTGGGCAGGGTACCTAATAACATACAGTAAATCAATGAATGATAAGAAATTTGAACAATGTTTTGCGCAGATTTTATCGTCTGAGCTTCGATACATGACGATTTGAGAAAAATGATGTCACACAACTGTTTTTGATGAGAAAACGGTGTATTTCACTTTATAGCTAAACAGTATATCTAACACAGCCAAATGTTCCAAACTTCCAACTTTACGTATGACACTAATTCTTCTAGAAGCTTCCAAAATTCCAACTTTACTAAGCACGTAACAGTTACAGATAAAAATTTTCAAGAAGCTTCCATATTAAATTAATTCACTCAGCCACTAACTACAGCATAGTAAATCACTGACAAGCAGGGTTTTAGAAAGTGCTAGGTGTTAGTCGGGCTGTGGATTGGTTCTTAGGCCTTTGTGGGCAATTTTTGAACCAATTCTGACAAGAAAATAAAGAAACAAGATAAACTGATTTATATTTAAAAAGGGAGACATGTGCATGGAATGCTCAATAGCCATAATTGTTTACTGTGTAACAAGATGATATTCTTTTGTTCGGTTATGTGACACCAAGGAGACAAAGTTGCAGTTGAATTAGCAATTAGATACTATCTGAAATGCTCAGGACTTGATGAAATAAAAACAGACCATGCAATACCTTGCTTTTAGAAGCAAAAGAATAGTGAAAACCTCTAGGCTGTTGAATCCGCGATCCACAAAATCACCCTGCAAGTCAAGCCAACCTCAGTTCAGGGATCAGGATCACCACCAAAACATAAGAAAACTTATCACAACAACAGCTAAAGCTCAGGAACACACCATAAATATGTAATTTGTATCCGGGACATGCCCTCCGGTTGCAAAGAGCTTCATCAGGTCATGGAACTGCCCATGGATGTCGCCGCACACCGTCACGGGGCTGTTTACTGGCTGCACATTCGACTCCTCGATGAGAATCTCCTTCACCTGAAAGGTTCACACATAGATATCAATCTCAATTACATTTAGTCACCACAGGCACAGAACAAAGCAATAGAAACACCCAATCCAGCATAGAATTAAGCAAAGGCAACTACTTATCCCGTTCATGCCCCAAATTCCAACACCAGCAAAGCTTGAGACACCAAACAAATGCGAATCGCTGGGAACCTAGAACCTAGCCCGGCCAACAGCAACGGGCAGCATAAAAGTCCTGACAGGGTGAGGGGAGCGGTAATTAGCGAGTTTAAAGGGCCATACGTATTCGCAGAGCGACTGGAGCTCGTGCTCGGCGAGGTGCTGCCCCTCCTTGACCTTGGCGATCCACAGATCCAAATCCATCCCGCGCAAACCGCCGAATTCCCCAGAGCCAAACCGCCAATTCGAGGTCCCCTCGGTGCAACAGGGTTTCGCGGACCGCGATGGCGGATCGCGGGCAAGTCACAAATCGGGGGGATCGCTTGGCTATGGCGTGGAGGGAAGAGGAGAGGGACGAACGAGGCCTGCAATTTGGAGTTTGGAAATTTTAATTGCAAAATCACACAGCCAAGGGATATTTCCACTTTACCAAAACCTTTGAAATTACGTTTTGTACTTTCATTCTTTCCTTTTTACAATATCACGCTAGAGGTTATAGCTCGCCAAATGGCCGGGCTAAAAGGGCCACCCAGGCCCGGTCATTTTACCACGATATGAGCACGGCTCGGACCCCTTGGTCAACGGGCCGTGTCGGCCCGTAACCCGTTAAAGGACGTGATTGGGCCAAGGCACAGGCCCATCGGCATGGCTCAACGCGGCCTCTTTAGCGGCTGGCCCATTTAACCTGTCATTCGAGTCGTGATACATAGGCCGGCACGGTCTGTTTGGCCCGTTTATACTTAAAAATTAAAATCAATGCAAAAAACTATTTTTTATCCTTGGGCCAGCCTGGCATGGCCCACTTTAGCTTGTGGCCCGTTTAGCCTGTTTAAAATAGGTTGTGCTATGCTTGGGCCTAGGCGTAGGCCCGTCATGCTGGCCCGGCCTGGCCTGCTCCGTTAACCAAGAGAGTCGCATCGGCCTGTTAAGAAAATGGCCTGATCCGGTCCGTTGCCAGGTACCCTAGAGGTTGCGTTGTATTGTTGGCGTTTTGCTCTGGAATACAAATTGATATGGGCAGTATTTCTCACTTTTTTTGTATAATAATTGTAATTACACTGGTTAACATGTGTAAAGAATATACTATCATGGCATCAGTTTGAGATTGATGAGTCGTACGGCTTGATGTATTAACCAAGAAATATGCATAGGGTGCGTTTGGTAGCCCGCATGAGGTCCTGACCAGGCCCAACTCGTGCAGGGGCGTGATGTTTGGTTGCCTCAAGAGGCATGCTGGCCTGGCTCAACTCGTGCAAAAGAGGGACGGTAGCCTGGCCCAAGCGATACGACCGATTTGGCCTTCGCTGGCGAGCCTGGCCAGTGCGGTACACCCGCGCTCCCCCGCGTGCACCCGCCTGTGCAGGCAACAAAACCCACCCGCCGCGCTAGGGTTTCACACTCCACTCATTTGCGCCTCACTCGCCTCGCCGCCATCTGCTCCGCTCACCTCTCTCCTGCCTTGGCGACGCGGACTCGTCGTGCCGCCCAGGTTGCTCCTTGCCTCTCCGGCGAGGTCCCTCGTTCCCGGCCGACAGCCTCGCTCCTTCCTCTCTCTCATCCTCTCTCCTTTCGCTGCTCGACGATAAGAATGGTGAAAATCACCAACCCTAAACCGTTCGTCCTTCTAGATCTAGTGATTCATTGGCTCATTCTTTCGATTTGGTTTATGGATCTATTGGTTGCCCCTGGATTAGGTCATGTTATGATGGATACATGCTTCGATTCAAGCAATGTATAACTGATGTGCCTTGTTTACATCTTGATATATCGATTCGTGGTAGACAACACTTGTTTTCTTGGATTGACGGTTGGATTGGATCTAGGGTTTACTATTTGTTGAATCTTTGCTTGTCATTGTGCACTGAATCTTTTGCGATGATGCTTATTTTCTTTATCTGAGCAATATGTCTCGGTCGATGATTGTTTATGTGTCACTGGAGAAAAACGAAGGACTTATGGCCTGTTTGTTTTCAGGCTAAAATTTTTTAGCCATGTCACATTAAATAGAATTTTGTTACTTAGAAATATTAAATAAAGTCTAATTAGAAGGGGGCTAATTTTCAAGACGAATCTAACGAGCCTAATTAATCTATGTTTTGCTACTGTGATGCTACAGTAACTATTTTTTAATCATTGCTTAATTATCTTTATTAGATTTGTCTCGTAAATTAGGCTAAAGGCATGCAATTAGTTTTGTAATTAAACTTTATTTAGTACTCTAGCAATATTATAAAGGGAGCATATCATATGAGAATCAGGTTCGTGTGAGAACTATGAGAATTCTAATCTGGGCCACATGATCTTGATTAATACTTTTGCAAATTACCTCTCTCACCTCTCTTTTGGATCAAGATCATGTGGGTCAGATTGGAGTTATTATAGTTTTCACACTAATCTGGTCATTATATGATACGTTGTCTATTATAAATGGCTAAAATATTGAAAAAAAACAAACAGCCCTTTCATGCGAGACGTCACACGTCAATCGGAAAGGAACGAAACACGTGACAGTCCTGTAGGTCCCACCACTACCCCATTTTGCGAGCCCCCGTCCCCACCCCACCAAGACGACGAGAGAGAAAATCATGCATGCATGAGCTGGACAACGACGGCTGTCGAATGCAGCTCAATGCCGGCGACTGCCTGCACGCCGTGATTACTTTGTACGACGCCGACGAGAGTCGCGTACTTATCACGTTGATTTTTTTACACTAAATTTTTGTTAAGACTCTAAACAAAAAGAATCTAATATAAAATAAAGTTTACACGACTTACTTACTCTTATTAGATTCGTCTCGCGAATTAGACCAGAAGTTCTGCAATTAGTTTTGTAATTAAACTTTATTTAATACTCTTAAATGATAAGATTCTTTTGTTTAGACCCCACTAAATTTTAGATCCTTATGAAACGAACACCCCTTAATTCTTGCCGGACAGCGAGGCATGCAGAACATAATGCAATGACAGGTCGAATAACCTACTCCATACAAGTGAGAAACCTCACCTGACCACAGTTCAAACGAAGAGCTACACTACAATGCACATTCCATTTTGTTTAGAGCAAAATAATACAACTAGCTTCAGTTTCCTTGTTCAGCATTTTTTTTTCTAAATGTCTAGTAAACTGTGCAAAAGTGAAAAGTGTTTCCACAAAACTTGAACTCAAACAATACAGTGAAGAAAAATGGAAAACAAAAGTTTGGGAAATAAAAATAGAGGTCAAACTGGCAAAGGGAATACCGAATACTGCCCCTTTTCAGAGCGAACCACCGAAGGTTCAAAGGAGTCTTTTCCACGAATAGACATTGACTCACGTGCACTACGCAAAGCCACCTCCAGCCTGAACGCTGAACAGGGATCAATATCTTTTGCAACCAAAGTACTCATACAAGCCTGCCAATCGTCCTACCACACGTCCAAAGAAGCTGTTTTCTACCAGTAGCCTAGAGTAGATTTTTTTTACTGTGTCACTTATATTTGACTGAAATCCAAGTAACTAAAGTGATATACGCGCAAACAGAACATTTATCTTCACAGCCTTGTACTACTAACTGTGCTACCCAATTTTTTGTGTCAGAAAAAAACTATGCTATCCATTTTTTCAACAATGTAGTAAATGAAGCTAACCATTTCTGAAAGAATGTCTGTTTAGACCTTTTTGCATGGATAAAGGTAAATTGTGTCTTAAATAAATATCACAAAAAATGAACATGTTCAGTCAGTTAAAAAAAACGAAACAATACCTTTTTGATATTTTATGTCTCACTCTTCTGGTACAGAAAATAAGCAGCATGTGCCCTCCGATCCACCGGAATCTCACAAAATTAAACCTGAAGTTGTCATCACATAGCAAATGTTGCATCGCTCGCGCAGGCTTGAGGGGCGGGCCTCGTGAGCCACCCTGTTATGGTGGGGCCAATCCGACAGACAGACAAAGTGCGGGTGCACAATCCCTCCAACAAAGACCTGTTACGTTCACGTACAGGTTCCAGACCTTTTTATTTCTCTTTCGTCAACTTATCTCTCTAATTGTCTTATTGTTTCTTTTTTTTATTACGTAGTACAACTCACACACTCATAACACATGCACACTCACCCTTACGGACACACGAACGCAATATTCTATAAGCATCTTCGAACACTGAGCCAGCAAATCTTCGAGATTGACAAAGTCATTAATGACGCCTCATTGTCAACGGCCACGTCGCCTACCGCTGAAAGCACAAAGCCGTTAAATCCTGAAAAATTCACTCCCATGAGAAGTCGAACCCTGGACCTCTGAGATGCTACTCGGGTGCCTTAACCGCTAGGCTAAGACCCCTTTCGCTTCCTTTTATGATGCACTTTTCCTTTTTTTTACACATTTTATATTTTTTTAATTCCCAACTGATTGCAAGCTACATTTATTTTGTGATGCAGTTGTCCTTTTCATTTCTTCTGCCATATTTTATATTTTATAATTCATCTTCTTTTTCATTTTTATGGCCTTGTGCCTATATTTTGTAATTCTTTTGTTGTGTACTTATGTCATCCTAATAAAACCTTGAAACCCTTTTGTTCATGAACTAGTGGAACACACAAGACATTGTTCTAAAAGAAAATAGTATCGACTAGCAGAACATTGTTCCTGAGCTAATGAACATCTATTGTCAACTTACGGAACACTAGTCAAAAACCAGCATAACATTTCTCAGAAGCTAATAGATTTTTTTTTCGTTAGTCCATATGTTCCACATAAAAACTATTTATTCTGGTATTCATATCGATTTGTTATACGTAATTAATTCATGTGTTTCACATAAAAACCTATTTATTTCAGTAGGCATATGAATTTGATCTACCTAATTAGTCTATATGTTCCATGAGAACTATTTCAATATTTATATATTGTTCCACGTAGTTAATCCATATGTCCCGCATAAAAAACTTATTTGTTCCATTAGGCATATAGATTGGTTCCTCTTAGTTAGTCTATATGTTCCGCATGAGAGCTATTTGCTCTAGCATTTATATCGGTTTGTTCTAGGTAGTTAATTCTTGTGTTCCACTAAAAAAAATTATTTGTTCTAATAGATATATGGATTTGTTTCACCTCTTAACCTCTATATATGTTCATTCTTGTTTTTTTAGAATTACACAGTACAATGCAGACGCTCACAACACGCACGCACACTCACCCCTATGAACACACGTACGCTAACCCTAGTCCTATGAGCATCTTCTAAGGACTGAGCACTCGACAGATCTAGAGATTCCCAAGTCACCAATAACGCCTCATTGTCGCTTACCACTTATCGCATAACGCCGGTAAATTTTGAAAAAATCACAGAAAAAGATACGAGCACCAGGATTGAACCCTGGTGGGTAGCGTCCCAGTGGACCGTCCTACACTACAAGCGAGTTCGCATATATGTTCATTTTTGTGGAAAACAACAAAAAGCATCACGCGTGAATTGTGGTTGAAGTAGAAACGAATGGGCTTTTTGCGTGTTGCAGCGCGTTTGGCCCATGAAGAAATTCACCATCGCGAGACGCTGAAGCCGCACCCCGCACGGGTGGGAAAAGTGGTGTGCCGTGCCCTGCACCGTGCGGGACGTGCGCGAGGGTCCGCCGCCCGCTCGCGCAGGCGAGCGAGACGCTCGAGTATACTACATGGTGCGCGTGCAGGGCGGGATGGACACGCGATCGAGCACGTAACCATAAACTACTCCGTGTTTGAGAATTAGCGGGCTCGGTGGGTACTACTAGTATCACGCAACGAATCATGCTCCTTGGTCCTTGCCACACCGTGGTGGCCGTGCACCCACGCGGCCGAAGCCTCGAAGAAGACCTCCAAAGCCCGGGGAGAGCGCACGGGTGTCCTGCTACGCAAGGGCTACCCTACCAGGCGCTCGACTACGACATCGTCAGCACACGCGGCGTCGCGCTCGACCGTCCGCGCGGGGTCACCGAGCGAGGTCTTCGCCGGGCCTCCTTGTCGACCAAGCTGGGAGGCACGGCCTCCATCAGCGCTTCACCGGACCTACTGGACGCAGCGCGCGGTGGCGATGGCCGTGGTGCGGACGGTGGCGCCGGGCGAACACGCGGCGCGACATCTGGCACCGAACCTGTTCGCGGCGGTGCCGGGCGCAGCGTCCAGCGGGCCGTCGTGCCCGTTGCGGATGGCGCCTGCG
>LAPY01000240.1:28340-41524 GCA_000970635.1 Eragrostis tef
CGCCCCCTCGTCGGCGTCCACGCGGCGAAGCGCCGCGGCTGCCGGCCAACCGATGAAGACGATGAGGGCCTGGAGTCAATGACAGGTGGGTCCGGCCGGTTTTTGCATTTTTCCGAATTAAATCCAGCAAAGTTCAGCGAATTAAAACGTGTAGTTCCCTAGATCCAAAAATCACCAAACTTTCTGAGATGATATAGCACAGATACACCTCCAAGTTTGCTTTGGGGTCGATACAGTTTGGAGCTATGGATTTTGAATTAAAATTCGAGGAACAACAGGATTTGCACGGAATTCACTGAATTTTTAGAGGCACTTCCCGAATTTGAAAAATTCTGGAAAATTCTCCAAAATTCTGAGTTGAGAAGGGAAATCTCCAGGAGTTTTGGTTGGGTCAAGTTGTTACGGAAAAAGTCGAGTTTCTTCACAGACATGGGTCTGAACTTGTTTGAATTTTGAATTTCGAGATTTTTAATTTGATCGGATTTCATCTTTTGTTGAGTTTAGTTTGCATTGATTTTAATTCCAATGACACGGGGTGTCACACTTGTGTCTGGTTGGAAGAGATGCTAAAGAAATTTGACAGCATACTTCTTGTCATATCGCACTCACACCACTTTCTGAATAGAATGGGCACTAACAACATCCCTTCCATATTCAGAACAATAAGTTGAAACAATACACTGGTAACTCTGAGCTCAAAGAGAATGAAATGAACTAGTACAAATGGGAACAGGAACAGATTGCTTCAATGAAGGAGCATATTGCTCGGTTTGGTCATGGTTCTGCAAAGTTCGCACGTCAGGCCCAGAGCAAAACAGAAAACTGTTACAAAGAGCGTGATGATCTCACCGAGATGGTTATTAGGGGGATAAAGTTCTGGGGTTCCTCTTCACAGATGTTGGAAACTACCGCCTCCTGTGCTGCAGTTTGTTGAAGTTAAATTTGGGTATATTCTGGATAATCTCATGAACAAGAGCCTTGACTTTGGCGATCTTGTCTTGAGAATTGCATTGGTTCGTCCCAATGGGGCATAGAAGAATACTCTCCCGAAGCTCATTACAGGTGAGCTGGCTCCAATTGATGGTATTGTCAAGCGCCACAATCACCTGCGCATTGCTCAGTACCATCAACGTCTGGCCAAGAAGCTGGACCTGGACATGTCAGCCCTGGCTTACATAATGAAAGAATACACTGGGACTGAAGAAGATGATAGCTGCCGTTGGTAGGTTTGGCCTGACTGGTAAGGCAAAGGTGATGCCTATGAGGAATCTCTCTGATGGGTAGAGGAGCTACTGCTGCTTGATGAGCCCACAAACCATCTTGATAATGAAACCATTGACTCCCTCGCCAAGGCAATGAATGAATGGGATGGCGGTTTGAACCTGGTGAGCCAAGACTTCAAGATGATCAACCAGGTTGCTCAGGAGATCTGGGTGTGTGAGAACCAGGCAGTAACCAGGTGAGATGGTGATATCATGGACTTCAAGGCGCACTTGAAGAGCAAGGCTGGTATCTGATTGGAAAGCCTTGTTTTATTCTTTTCTCTTCATAGATTTATAGCCGACACTGAGTTTTCTTAACTCTATCACGAAGTCCCAGTTTTCCAGTAGTAAGTCTAGTAATCATTATTGTATCGGATTTGCTCTTGAGTTGTGTTTTACCAGAACCAGAGTTTATTATGATACTCGAAATATGGATGTATATATGTTCGAAATTTATTGTCATTAATGTTTGGCAGAGTGGAAGCTAGGATTCTTTTCTGGAATTTATCGCAGATGAATGGTGGCTGTTGGCTCAAGGTTGGAAATATACCCACTAAATTCTTCATACAAATGCTTTGTAAATGGCTGTACGTAATGTTCATGGTAATTTTGATATATCAATTGTGATGTGATACAAGGAAAGTTCATTAGGCAGGTTGACATCAGAACAAGAAGGAATTTGTAACGAAGCGGCGAACATTGATCTTTAGACCAAAAGGAATTTGTAAAGGGAGCGGCGAACATTGATCTTTAGTTGGAATGCCGGATTATGTGTCCGTGCAGTTAAAGGTAAACACCTCATAGTATAGATAGTAGGCACTAGGCACTCACATTTTAATATGCAAGTCAGCAGTGAAAGAGGAAGGTCAAAGACCTTTAGAGCAAGTATTATGGCCGGCGAAGAGTTGGCGAGGTCTGACGTGGAGGAGAAATAAAAAATGAAAGAGAGTAGAGCGAGCGTCAAACGAGACGCCAGCAAAAAGCGGGCGAAGAGCACGCTGCTGCAGCGCCATTCAATCCCATTGGCTGCATGTCCCTTTCTCAGTGGGGCCTCACTCCCTCCTGCTGCTGCAATGCATTAAATGCTACTTCACGTTGGACACTCTTTCGCCGGCAGCTACCAAAACCATAAGCCCTGCTCTTATGCTCCAACCTTTTCTTCTTTACGTCATTGCGTGGATAACTTGGTAGCTTTCTAGTGTATGTGAGAGCCCGAGCTCGAGCCCGACAGCAAGAAGGATACACAAACACAACCCTGTCGGCCGGGCTCGGCTCTTCCTTTGCCGAAAATGAAAGAGCCCGAGCCCGAGGCAAAGGGGGTCAATTCAGTTGCCGCACTCGCCTATCCCTGTCACCGTTTTATAAATTGAAAGGGCATCCTCTGTCCTTCAATAGTCAGTCAAGCCATTCCTTTTCCATCTCCTCCATCTGCTTGCTCCCAATGGACCCTGTCGATCCCGCCGGCGGTGGCAGGGAGGACTACGGTCCTTGGCCGCTGGACGACGCCGAGCAAATGAGTTCCTTCTTCCTTTCATCCCCGTCGCCACCACGGGCGCTCTCACCTTACCTATCGTCGTCACCAGTGGGGTTCGTCAGACTGTGGAACTTCGAGGAAGGACCTAACTCGCCCCTTGATGTGAGCAATGGTCCTCCTGCTGCTGCTAACCATGACGGCGCGCCACCTGAGGCAGGGCAAGGCACAACTGCAGGTTTTCTTCTTCGTCTTGTTCTGCTGAGTTCTTGTCAGTTTCTTTTTCACATGTTACAGCATGTATTGTATCGGATTTGCTCTTGAGTTGTGTTTTACCAGAACCAGAGTTTATTATGATACTCGAAATATGGATGTATATATGTTCGAAATTTATTGTCATTAATGTTTGGCAGAGTGGAAGCTAGGATTCTTTTCTGGAATTTATCGCAGATGAATGGTGGCTGTTGGCTCAAGGTTGGAAATATACCCACTAAATTCTTCATACAAATGCTTTGTAAATGGCTGTACGTAATGTTCATGGTAATTTTGATATATCAATTGTGATGTGATACAAGGAAAGTTCATTAGGCAGGTTGACATCAGAACAAGAAGGAATTTGTAACGAAGCGGCGAACATTGATCTTTAGACCAAAAGGAATTTGTAAAGGGAGCGGCGAACATTGATCTTTAGTTGGAATGCCGGATTATGTGTCCGTGCAGTTAAAGGTAAACACCTCATAGTATAGATAGTAGGCACTAGGCACTCACATTTTAATATGCAAGTCAGCAGTGAAAGAGGAAGGTCAAAGACCTTTAGAGCAAGTATTATGGCCGGCGAAGAGTTGGCGAGGTCTGACGTGGAGGAGAAATAAAAAATGAAAGAGAGTAGAGCGAGCGTCAAACGAGACGCCAGCAAAAAGCGGGCGAAGAGCACGCTGCTGCAGCGCCATTCAATCCCATTGGCTGCATGTCCCTTTCTCAGTGGGGCCTCACTCCCTCCTGCTGCTGCAATGCATTAAATGCTACTTCACGTTGGACACTCTTTCGCCGGCAGCTACCAAAACCATAAGCCCTGCTCTTATGCTCCAACCTTTTCTTCTTTACGTCATTGCGTGGATAACTTGGTAGCTTTCTAGTGTATGTGAGAGCCCGAGCTCGAGCCCGACAGCAAGAAGGATACACAAACACAACCCTGTCGGCCGGGCTCGGCTCTTCCTTTGCCGAAAATGAAAGAGCCCGAGCCCGAGGCAAAGGGGGTCAATTCAGTTGCCGCACTCGCCTATCCCTGTCACCGTTTTATAAATTGAAAGGGCATCCTCTGTCCTTCAATAGTCAGTCAAGCCATTCCTTTTCCATCTCCTCCATCTGCTTGCTCCCAATGGACCCTGTCGATCCCGCCGGCGGTGGCAGGGAGGACTACGGTCCTTGGCCGCTGGACGACGCCGAGCAAATGAGTTCCTTCTTCCTTTCATCCCCGTCGCCACCACGGGCGCTCTCACCTTACCTATCGTCGTCACCAGTGGGGTTCGTCAGACTGTGGAACTTCGAGGAAGGACCTAACTCGCCCCTTGATGTGAGCAATGGTCCTCCTGCTGCTGCTAACCATGACGGCGCGCCACCTGAGGCAGGGCAAGGCACAACTGCAGGTTTTCTTCTTCGTCTTGTTCTGCTGAGTTCTTGTCAGTTTCTTTTTCACATGTTACAGCATGTTTTAAGTTCTTGTGTTCCATGTAAAGGGGGATATCTTGACCACCAAGTGACGAAATTGCACTCCAGGATACCGAATACTTGTTATGCGTAAAGCGATTTGTTTTCTGTCAAAGTGCAAGTGGGATGTCAGATAGAGATCAGGGATCTAAACTGTTCTTCGGTTGTTGTTTTACACTCCTTTTTTTTGAAAGAATGCTTTTTCACTTGTTCCATCATCGTGTTATGTTCTGGCTCTTCTCTGAACAGGAGGAAATGGTGAATCGCTAAGTAAAGAAGTGGAAACAATTAATCTTAAATGGCGATTCCACTTGTCCCATGATGACGATGGCAGAGTTTCCTCAACCGTCTTCAAGCAGAAGCTTCAACAAGCTCTTGCATTCTTCAAGCAGTCAACAGATCTACACTTGCTGGTCCAGGTCTGGGCTCCTGTGAAGAGCGGGGACCGTTATTTGCTTACCACTATTGAACAGCACTATATCATTGGTCATAAGAGCATTGGTCTTCTTCAGTTCAGGGCAATATCCATGATGTATATGTATGCCGTAGATGGTAATAATGCCGGGGAATTGGGACTGCCAGGTCGGGTATACCTGCAGAAAGTACCAGAGTGGACACCCAACGTTCAGTATTACTCCAGCGACGAGTACCCGCAACTCAACCATGCCATAAGTTACAACGTCCACGGGACAGTTGCCTTGCCAGTGTTTGATCCATCTACGCAGTCATGCATTTCTGTCATTGAAATAGTAATAACATCAAAGAAGGTCAACTATGCGGGTGAGGTTGAAAAGATCTGCAAAGCCCTCGAGGTCAGCAAATTTGTACCCTGTTTTATGTTATCTCACTCTATATCCACAGTTCGGTTCACATTCAATTAACCATACAGCTAATATTAGAAAAGTTTTACTGTCAAAATCCAGTGGCCCAATATTATTTAATTGTACCTTTTGAGAAGGTGGTCAAGTGGTAGAACTGTAACAAATATACGAAATAGTACAAAAATAAGTAATTCGACTACCTTACATACTAAGAGCCAAAATATCAAAACATTTATACTCCATCCATTCAGAAAAATAGCTGGCATATTTCATCTAATGAAGATGAGCTTTTGATCATGAAATTTACTCTTAATGCGTCACTTTTCTGAAGCAGAAAATATTATTGAAAACACTAAGCTTTTTATTATTAATCTTTGCCACAAAATGATAGAAGTCTCAGCTATCGAATAAATATAAATAACAGGACAAACGACGTTTGTGCTTGACAACATTTGAATCGCTTGCATTCTTACATAAAAGTTCAAAAACTGCCTAACTGCATATAAAAAATGCATAATAAAGGAAACTCCTGCATTCTTAGATTGATCCACCGAAAACAAAAAAATACATTTCTGAGGTTATATATGGCAATGGATTTTACATGACAAATATTCAATCTTTCTGTTAGATAGAAACCTAATATCTTACTTTCCTATAGCCCCAAACCATTTACCCCCCACCCACCCCAACCAAACATAAACACACAACATGAAAAAGAAAGGAAAACAAAATGAAGCAACCTTCATCTAATCAATAGTGATATCGTGCAGGTACTACCCACGACCAAATATCCATATCAATATTACTTTATTGCTTCTTAATTTCCTTTTTCAACAGGCAGTTAATCTCAGGAGCATAAATATGTTTGAGCGTCCAAGTGCCCAGGTGAGCACTTGTAATTAATAGATAACCATGCATAAACATTCTTCTAATCCGAGCAGGTTAGTGAAGCGATTAGTCCTATCTTTTTTTTCAGATAGGCAACGAAGACCGTACTAATGGTGGCTTCAGTTTTCCACATCTTTATAAAGGGAAGAAGGAAGTTTCAATGAAACGCTCAAGGAGTTCAGTAGTTTGGTCGCACTTTAGCAAAATTTCTTCTGAAGATTTCAGTACAGTTAAGGCAATATGCAAATATTGCAACAAGGCCCTGATAGCTCCCTCCACGTATGGCACTTCTCACCTATCAAGGCATCTTAAGAGTGTTCATGACATGGATCTATCAGCAAATACTGAAGCCTCAATGGAATCCCAGAGGTTGTCTTGGTCAAAGGTACAACATGTCAGAGAAATTTCTGACAATCTCATACCTTTGATTGAAGATAATGAGAATGAGGTTAACTGTGAGCTCACTGAGTTTGACAACAAGGATGTGGAACTTGAATCTGTTAATGTGTCAAAAGAGCACAAAAATGGTACAAGATCAAAATCAGAGGTTTGGCTCCATTTCACAAAGATAGTGGACATCGAAGATTGCGGCATCATCAAGGCAAGGTGCATACACTGTGATCAGGTGTTGAAAGCTGATTCAAGAAGAAATGGCACTTCTCGTCTGCGGAGACATGTTACTGATTTTCACAGGATAAAGTTAGCTGGAATACACAAAATCAAGAAGAGACTGTCAATAAACAAAAATCAACAAGAGAGTACTACCTACAACCAAGGTAAAGATCACGAAGCCCCTGCATGTCATGAAGATGCGGCTAACATATTCTCTGTGATGAAATAATCGTGCTAGTTTCAGAATACTCTGTATCTGTTTCAGAATTCTTTGTGATAAAGCTGATAGTCATATATTATTAATGCTTTTTTTCAGATATTGTAGGCACAAGTATTTATACTAAATGCCAATAACAACTAGGCCTTCAAGTTTTATTTTTAAATAATTGTTCAGTAGATGCACAAATTAGAACTTGCTTTCTTCAAACACACACAGAAAAAAAGTATAATTTTGCAGTTGTAACGTATTTACCACTTTAACGTTCAGAAGTATAATTTCACAGTGGTATTGTATGTACCACTTTTAACATTCGTAAAAATGTTTCACAATTACATCTTGGTGCTTGACCTCCATATACCTGTTATTTCCTATGTAGAGGACATGAATAGGATCACGCTAGAACTGAAATCATAATAAGGGAAATGAAAACAGAGTAATACCTGGATTGATCACTGTAGTTTTTATTCATGGACGTTTCAGCACCTGAGCTTGTAATAATCAGTACAGAACAAAAAAATGACTAGAAAGATGGCGCGGCCTTTTGCCGCGCCAGATAGCCCCCATAAAATTCTCATTACACAATACATGATGAAATTGGATTAAATATACATTATTGTTGAGCGATGTCCTTAAGCTAGCGCTAGTGTTTCTGAAGCCTAAAGTAACAAAATCTGAATATATATACTTGAATGTTTAGTATTTGTGTATGTGGACTGGCACAAAATTCCATAACTGCTGAATCTGTTGGTAGAGTTTAGCAAATACATCATATAACCATAGTAAGAAAAATACTTCAGAATCAATTGTCTTATTTTCCAACTACAAATGCAGCATATAAACTATGCGTAGTTCCTAAGTCCAGCTGAAATGAAAACAACCAGAAAAGAAATCAGTGAGAAGGCATACGAAGCGGCAAAGACCGAAGAAAAACAATGTGTGAGCACGAAAATGCAGATGCAATAAAAGAATGCTCATGTGGATGTTGGCACATATGTCACCTATTTATTACTAGCAACTCTATGTTGTAACAAGTAAAGGGAGAATTGTGGTAGGAAAATATAGTTGATACCATTTATGAACTGAAATATTTGATCGATGCCAGAAGTTCACGTGTAATGGAGGCAAAGAAAAGATGTGATAACAACAGTCAAGTTTAAGAGTTCCATATAGTCAGATCTTTGGAACTTTGGTTAATAAATGAGGAACACAGTTTAACAACTGTCTCACGCACAGTACGATCTAATATCTCATTATAGTTAAGGTCCCTAGAAAGTGGCGAAGCTGAAGCTCCTTTAGCATATACAAGCTTCCTCAAACATGGTCCCCGGTGAAAACCAGGCAAGCAGTGGCTGCCCAATTCTTGCCGTTACATTGCTTGATCGTTCTACGGCGACAGAGTCACAGAGATGTGTCAGAATTGCCTACTTGGGGGCTAGTTGATGGCACGATGGGTAATTCTGTATGGAGCACAAGAGGGGACATGGATCTATCAGCAAATACTGAAGCCTCAATGGAATCCCAGAGGTTGTCTTGGTCAAAGGTACAACATGTCAGAGAAATTTCTGACAATCTCATACCTTTGATTGAAGATAATGAGAATGAGGTTAACTGTGAGCTCACTGAGTTTGACAACAAGGATGTGGAACTTGAATCTGTTAATGTGTCAAAAGAGCACAAAAATGGTACAAGATCAAAATCAGAGGTTTGGCTCCATTTCACAAAGATAGTGGACATCGAAGATTGCGGCATCATCAAGGCAAGGTGCATACACTGTGATCAGGTGTTGAAAGCTGATTCAAGAAGAAATGGCACTTCTCGTCTGCGGAGACATGTTACTGATTTTCACAGGATAAAGTTAGCTGGAATACACAAAATCAAGAAGAGACTGTCAATAAACAAAAATCAACAAGAGAGTACTACCTACAACCAAGGTAAAGATCACGAAGCCCCTGCATGTCATGAAGATGCGGCTAACATATTCTCTGTGATGAAATAATCGTGCTAGTTTCAGAATACTCTGTATCTGTTTCAGAATTCTTTGTGATAAAGCAGATAGTGATATATTATTAATGCTTTATTTTCAGATATTGTACGCACAAGCATTTATGCTAAATGCCAATAACAACTAGGCCTTCAAGTTTTACTTTTAAATAATTGTTAGGTAGATGCATAAATTAGAACTTGCTTTCTTCAAACACACACACAAAAAAAAGAAGTATAATTTCACAGTGGTATTGTATGTACCACTATAACATTCGTAAAAATGTTCCACAATTACAACTTGGTGCTTGACCTCCGTATGCTTGTTATTTCTTATATAGAGCACATGAATAGGATCACGTTAGAACTGAAATGATAATAAGGGAAATGAAAACAGAGTAATACCTCGATTTATCGCTGCAGTTTTGATTCATGGACGTTTCAGCACCTGAGCTTGTAATAATCAGTACGAAACAAAAAAAATGATACAACCTCATCTTATTCAAAATATTTTACACAAATATTTTTAAAAATATATTTTGATTAAAATATCTTCAATGATAAAACAAATTATAAAAAATAAATAAAATTTGCGCAAAAAATTTAAATAAGACGAGCGACCAAACGTGACGTCTGAAAGTCAAAAAGCCCTATATTTAGGGATCGAGGGAGTAGTTGACACTACCACAGAACCAGGCTTCAGCAACGCGCACATTAGCGACGAAACTTTGAAACCCGTTGCTAAACTTCAAAAACCCGTCGCAGTGTGTTGGAGATCACACCGAAGCCACTACCCCACACGAAGACCGACCTATTTCAGCGAAGGAGGGGCGGAGAAGGGCCCTATGCGAAGATCATCTGTCTGCTGTGAAGAAAGAATGGAAGTACAGGTAACATAGACTAACGTTCAGCTCAACTCAACCCAACCAAGAGTCGTGTTGAGATGGCCAATGGCATTCATGTAAATATGACCTTTCCTCTCCCTATAAATATGGAGGGGGATGGACCTGTACGATCATCTGTTTTTCGGGCCACGAGCCAAAGTAACAAGCATTCGAACGACACTCAACTCTCTCTGAACGCTTGACCCCTTCGTCCGGCACCGCGGGCAAAGGAGGGCTTCGCTCACTAAGAACTGCAGGGAACCTAACCGAGAACACCTCTGACCGGAGCCTCTGAGCCAAGAAGAGGGCTTCGCCAACACTGCCTCCTTCAACCTGCAACCCCGAGCATCAGGGAGGGCTTCACCGAGCTGACCCGAAGGCCGCGACTACCTTCGATAACCTTGAACGAGCTAAGCATCATCAACACCACGTTGGAGGGCTTCGACACGTTGTACCTCGACCTTCGATCCCCCAACATTTGGCGCCGACACGCGGGGCGAACCCACGACCACGATCAACATGGCTAAAGCAATACAAGCAAAAGCGAACATCTCCGACGCACAACGCGCAGAGAGCGAAGCAGAAAATGAAAGGCTCTTGAGAGAAGCGGAAGCCAGAACAACGAGAGAACAAGAGGAGCGGGACAAGGCCGCACGAGCAGAAGAGATGGCGAGGGCTGAGGAAGAATCAAGAAAAGAAGATACCTTAAGAGCCATCCAATTAAGTAAGGCCGGAACATCTCAAGTAGCGAACCCTGACCAAGAGGACAACGAAGGTGCTGACAAAGAAACCCTAAGCCTCACCGAAATACTCCGCATCATACAACAAGATAGAGAAGAAAGAGAAAAAAAATTGTACCAATGCTTGTAGTTGTACCATCTCCATCACGAAGGCAGCTTCCACTCCCGATGGATCTCAGCGACACTGCCGGTGGCAGCTTGAACGAATTCGGGACATGGCCGTTGGACTACCATGAACAGAGGATGCCGTTCTTCTTTGCATCAGAGTCACCACCACGAGCACAATCACTTGGTGTGTCAGGATCGTCGATAGAACACATTGGGCTGTGGAATTTTGACGACGGGCATATTGGGACTCTGGATATTAGCCATAGTACTGCAGAGACGAACCTTGCCGCAGCGGGACAGGGGAAAGTTGAACTAACAAGCGCCGGTAGGTTTTATCTACTCGTCCATCTGTTTATTTCCTCTTGCAGTTTGTGTACAGGACGGAATGCAGAATCGGCTTTGCAATTTTCCTGCCCGATTAACCAGGTGAGTGTTCAATTTCAGTAATCCTATGTTCTCACTTTCCTTAATTTAAATACGAGGTTACCTATACAGCATTTATTGCCTTGTTCATTGCCAATATCCAGTGATCCACAGAAGGATGAAGATCTTCCTAGAAATTCAGCACCACAATAGATAACTCATAGTTTTGTACTTCTCGTTTGAAATTCAAATTTCACGTAATAACTTCGTATAGCCTCACTTTCCTTAATTTAAATACGAGGTTACCTATACAGCATTTATTGCCTTGTTCATTGCCAATATCCAGTGATCCACAGAAGGATGAAGATCTTCCTAGAAATTCAGCACCACAATAGATAACTCATAGTTTTGTACTTCTCGTTTGAAATTCAAATTTCATTTTGTTGGAGAATGGGTGCGCTTATAGGCTACCATACACTATAAATAAAGATTTTTCTACAACACTCAAGCAGGAAACCATTGAAATAACAAATCATGGATCTTTGGCCTCGCAACAAAAAAAGAGTCTTGTGAAATCATGGCCAACTCTTTGGTTTAGTTGGTTTTGTCTACAGGATCCTTGCATGGTTTAATGTGTATGTCAAGAAAACATATTCCTGTTTTCATTGCTAATAGTTAATTCTTCAATGGATTCTGCAGGGGTTTAAAGCTCCCTGGGTATTGCTCAGCATTATTATGCGTTGGAGGAAGAAAGCTTCGATGAAGCACAACTCAAGGGCCCGTTCAGTAGTTTGGTTGCACTACAAGAAAATGAAGCTTTAGTCACCAAGTTTTAGTGACCAAGGAAATTTTCTTTTTGTTGGTCACTAAAAGTTGATCAATTGTGATCAACTTTGAGATTATTGGTGAATAAATGGTTTTAGTGACCAACATTATATATATATAGTGACCAAGGTTATGTTGGTTGCTATATAGTTTTAGTGACCAACATTTATAATTGTTGGTCACTATATACATATAGTGACAAGTTTTTAGCCACCACAATGTGACCAAGCTTGTTGGTGACAAAATAGCTATTATGACCAACAATTCACATATAGTGACCAACTACTTTAGTGACTAATACTCATTTTTCTTGTAGTGTTGCACTTTCGCAAGGAAATTTCTTCAGATTCTGGTAAGCCGATCGACCGCAATATGCGAGCGTTGCAATAGTGTCCTTGGAGCTGTTTCCAGTAATAGCACTTCTCACTTGTTAAGGCACCTAAAGAATACTCATAAAATGAAGCTCTGTGCACGCTCTTGTGCGTTGAAGCAACCCCAGTCTGTATGTTTCCTGAAGCTGGAGCAAGGCAAGATGAAACGAAACGTTGAGAATCTCATCCAAGGTTCGATTAGAAATAAGGCCCTGTTCGTTTCATGGGTCTAATCCCTTAAAACTAAAATTTAGGACTACATTTAGGTGGCAGGCCCGTTCGTTTTCCTCCTAAACTTTAGCCCACAGGCATAAAAGGTGGGCAGAATGGTAGCACCATTTGTGGCCCTAAAGGCCCTTAAACCTGCCCATTCCCAGCCGATGCCCTCGCTCGTGACTCGCCTCGGTCACCCGTGCCTCGCTCGCAATCCGCCGCTGATGTGAACTAGGATTCCCGATCTTCCGAAAGGTTCTGATAAACAACGATTTGGCGGAGACTTGACACACGTCGATCCGGCTTCAGAACAACACGCTCTAAACCCCCCAATCACAGCACCACGTCTCCTCTGGTTATCGACCGGCAATACACGGTCGACCTCGCCGAGAAGGCTTATCCTTGCCTGCGAATCGAAGAACACAAGCAAGAACACAGAAGAATGCAACCAAATTGCTGAAATCTGAATTAAGCTCACAGTTGGGGTCTCACAAACTGATGAACGGAGAAACTGTTCTTGACAGAATAATCTAAGCAAAAATCCAAACCCTAATGATGTGGCGGCTGCTGTCTATGAAGACTCTAGGGTCGTGCAAAGACCCTTGGACGCATCCCTATTGGGCTCAAACAAAATACAAAGCTTAAAGGCCAAATTACGGCGGCGCAACACCGAGATAGATTCTGGACGTCAACTTGTTTCGACGATTTCTGATCACTCC
>LAPY01000240.1:51693-63103 GCA_000970635.1 Eragrostis tef
TGTGTGTGTGGGGGGAGGGGGGGGGGAGGTTGCCGCTTGGCGTTGAGCCAAGTTTGTGTGGGTCGTCAAATGTGGACTTTGATGTTCCATTCCCCTTCTTCTTAACATAAAACATGCAACACACAATGTTGAGAGTTGTGTCTTTAGTAAACCAATGCTAGTTCAAAACTGTTTGGAGCAATTCAGGTTTTGGTTGTGCTTGTATATTTGGTACTGGCTAAGTGCAAAGACCTAGCCTCTGTCTAACAGCTAACCAAACAATCCTTTGCGTATCCATCATCGTAACATATTTACCTACCATACCGGTTTAATTTGGATATTAGTTTTCTTCCATGGTTGCATAGTTGCGCCAAAGGACAAACAAGTTTACTAACATACTTCTCTACATGTTTGTAGCAACAATGACAAGTTGTTCTATTAATTAATCCCAACTATGCTTTTCAGGATGTGCACAGGTGAACTCTGACCATTTGACATGACATTTCCTTCAGAAAATGAGAAGCCACCCCTCCTTTGCTGACCAAATAGATGATTTGTATAATTTCGTTTAGGCATGCATGAGTAGAACCTTATTAAGATCAGCTATCTTTTGAGCTATGTACTGTGAGGTAGTGTAGTGTGGAACCTAAAACAATTTGAACTGACAAAACATATTTTAGCCTTGGTGAATTCACCCCTTAGCAAAATTCCTCAGTGGAAAATGGAAGCAATCATATTCCTTGGACCAACATTTCCCCTGTGATCAGCAACAATTTCGGGAACTCTGTATGTAGGAACATAGATAGATAGATTCAAAAGCTACATCTACAATCCATGCATCTTCTGGTTTCAAAATTATATGTTGTTAAAACCTAGTACATGTTGCAGTGAATATGTTTCTCTTCAATTATGGTCTAAAATTGTGCTTGAATCTTTCTTATATATTACACTGTTGGAATTAGGGTACGAGCTCGAAATCTTGTTTAGTTTCATATGTTATGGAGATGTTCTTATTTCACGCGAACAAAACATGATTGCCTTCCATTCTATGAGAATTTACTTCAAGCCGGTATTGATAGCCCTCATCTGTGTATATTATGAGAATATTTCTAGCACGGACAATTTTGAGGGAAGGGTCATATGAGCAACCTGTACAGTTTTTCACTGTCTTAATTGTCCATTTGGTTTTTCCAAAACACAATTAGATTGTTCATGAACTTGTGGATAAATCATCCTAATAAAAAAGAACATTTTTCTCACGAGGATTATATATTTTTGCTGCTCTTAAATGATTACAACTTGTTTTTGTATTTTCCAGTGCCAAAACGGCCATGTAGCGTGTGTTTCCTGCTGGTCCAAGCTCAGCAATAAGTGTCACATTTGTTGTCATGAAGCTAACTTTGTACGGAACATTGCACTGGAGAAGATTGTGGAGTCAGTCAAGTCGTCCTGCTCATATGCAAATTGGGGCTGTAGTAAGTTGGTTAGCTATTCGCTCAAAGATGCCCATGAAAAATCTTGCCTTTTTGCTCCTTCAGTGTGTCCTATTCCTGGTTGTGGATATAGTGGATTCACAGGATGGTGGTCAGGGCATTTCTTTATAAATCATAGTGGTCATGGCCTACGATTCTTGTACGATCAATGCTTTGAAGTAGAGTTGGAAATGTCACTTCCTTTTCTAGTTCTTCTAGCAGAGGATGATCACCTATTCCTTCTCTTGAACAAGAATGTGGTATCTTTCGGGCACGCACTTTCAGTAATTTGCCTCAGGAAAGGCAGTCTAAACTGGAATTTCTTGTATGAAATAGAAGCAGCTAGCAGTGTAAACACTGAAAACAATCTTCAGCTGAAGGCTTCAGTCACAAATACAAGGGAGTGGGGATCAAAACTGTTTGGAGCAATTCAGGTTTTGGTTGTGCTTGTATATTTGGTACTGGCTAAGTGCAAAGACCTAGCCTCTGTCTAACAGCTAACCAAACAATCCTTTGCGTATCCATCATCGTAACATATTTACCTACCATACCGGTTTAATTTGGATATTAGTTTTCTTCCATGGTTGCATAGTTGCGCCAAAGGACAAACAAGTTTACTAACATACTTCTCTACATGTTTGTAGCAACAATGACAAGTTGTTCTATTAATTAATCCCAACTATGCTTTTCAGGATGTGCACAGGTGAACTCTGACCATTTGACATGACATTTCCTTCAGAAAATGAGAAGCCACCCCTCCTTTGCTGACCAAATAGATGATTTGTATAATTTCGTTTAGGCATGCATGAGTAGAACCTTATTAAGATCAGCTATCTTTTGAGCTATGTACTGTGAGGTAGTGTAGTGTGGAACCTAAAACAATTTGAACTGACAAAACATATTTTAGCCTTGGTGAATTCACCCCTTAGCAAAATTCCTCAGTGGAAAATGGAAGCAATCATATTCCTTGGACCAACATTTCCCCTGTGATCAGCAACAATTTCGGGAACTCTGTATGTAGGAACATAGATAGATAGATTCAAAAGCTACATCTACAATCCATGCATCTTCTGGTTTCAAAATTATATGTTGTTAAAACCTAGTACATGTTGCAGTGAATATGTTTCTCTTCAATTATGGTCTAAAATTGTGCTTGAATCTTTCTTATATATTACACTGTTGGAATTAGGGTACGAGCTCGAAATCTTGTTTAGTTTCATATGTTATGGAGATGTTCTTATTTCACGCGAACAAAACATGATTGCCTTCCATTCTATGAGAATTTACTTCAAGCCGGTATTGATAGCCCTCATCTGTGTATATTATGAGAATATTTCTAGCACGGACAATTTTGAGGGAAGGGTCATATGAGCAACCTGTACAGTTTTTCACTGTCTTAATTGTCCATTTGGTTTTTCCAAAACACAATTAGATTGTTCATGAACTTGTGGATAAATCATCCTAATAAAAAAGAACATTTTTCTCACGAGGATTATATATTTTTGCTGCTCTTAAATGATTACAACTTGTTTTTGTATTTTCCAGTGCCAAAACGGCCATGTAGCGTGTGTTTCCTGCTGGTCCAAGCTCAGCAATAAGTGTCACATTTGTTGTCATGAAGCTAACTTTGTACGCAACATTGCGCTGGAGAAGATTGTGGAGTCAGTCAAGTCCTCCTGCTCATATGCAAATTGGGGCTGTAGTAAGTTGGTTAGCTATTCGCTCAAAGATGCCCATGAAAAATCTTGCCTTTTTGCTCCTTCAGTGTGTCCTATTCCTGGTTGTGGATATAGTGGATTCACAGGATGGTGGTCAGGGCATTTCTTTATAAATCATAGTGGTCATGGCCTACGATTCTTGTACGATCAGTGCTTTGAAGTAGAGTTGGAAATATCACTTCCTTTTCTAGTTCTTCTAGCAGAGGATGATCACCTATTCCTTCTCTTGAACAAGAATGTGGTATCTTTCGGGCACGCACTTTCAGTAATTTGCCTCAGGAAAGGCAGTCTAAACTGGAACTTCTTGTACGAAATAAAAGCAGCTAGCAGTGTAAACACTGAAAACAATCTTCAGCTGAAGGCTTCAGTCACAAATACAAGGGAGTGGGGAGGTGTCCACCCTACAGAAGCCTTCCTTTTGGTTCCTTATGCCTTTTGCAAATCCAACAAACTAACACTACAACTCTCTATTGAACGGATTGCTGATGTGAGGGTGAATATGTGATGTTCGATGTGTTGTAAATTGTAAAAGAAACACAAATCATGCAGCAGTGTATATTGTCTAGTGTTGTAATATAGTACTATGCTCATGTAATTTATAATAGATGCTGTTGTTAACATAGTACTGTGCTTCCATGTCTTAACACTAACTATCCCATGGATCATATCACTAGTAATGGGGAAAAAAACACTGCTAAGTGAACAAAGTGAATTTAGATGCTTATTTTATGTTTGTGAAGGATATGTTTCCTTACTATAACTTTGTTTCTAGACATGGAATTCTGTGAGTCTTGATGTTTTTTATGAGTCTTGATTGTAGCATGAGAGAACTAGTGGGTTATTGAGAGGTCTAATGTGGCAAAAGGCTTGTCTAACATATTGGTCCAATTACAAATAGTTTCTTGATCAGCCTTGATGCCAAGTGACACGTCTTTGTTACTAGCTTTGTCATTAGCATGGCAGTCTTCACAGTCTTGCGTGACAGTTCCCATCTTCATGAGACTTGTCACCTTTTCGTCGCGGAGGTCGCGTTTAAAGGTTTCACATGGTGTCCAAGCAAATTCCTGCGGAGAGTTTTTTGCGATTCTTGACATATTTTATTGATACATAATATTGTTGGTTGCTACATGCCAAAAATTTTCCAAAACGGATTTTAAACACCACGTCATTGAGGCGTACACTTTAGACTTGATTGCTTCAAGCAACAATAACAATCAAATTCATGAGCTATATAAAGCCTCCACTTTAGGCTCATGTACTATGTTAAAGCTCTACCTGAAAAGCAGTTTGAATCCTACAAGCAGGATGTAGTTGGAAGCCAAGATGAGTGGCTTTTTGGTGAGCTCTTCCACGGGAGTCATGAAGTCTCTCCTCTGTAAGCTGGGCACACTCCTTGGAGATGAATACAAGCTGCTGAAGGGGGTCCGCAAGGAGATTGGAACTCTGAGGGATGAGTTGAGCAGCATGAATTCGCTGCTGCAGAAGCTTGCGGAGGCCGGCGAGCTCGACGTCCAGAAAAAAGAATGGAGAAACAAGGTGCGTGAGCTAGCGTATGACATTGAAGATTGCATCAACATTTTCATGCATCAGCTTTGTCACAGCAACGGCAAGGCAGGGTTCATCTGTAAGGCCATCGGGATGATCAGAAAACTGCGTGCACGGCACCAAATTGCTGTGCAAATTCAAGAACTCAAGTCACGAGTCATGGAGGAGAGTGAACGGCGTGATCGATACAAGCTTGATTTCCCTTCCAGCTTGAGGCATGTGGATATTGATCCCCTGCTGCCTGCCTTATATACTGAAGCTAAAAGCCTTGTTGGAATCGATAGTCCTAGAGAGGAAATTATCCAGTGGCTCACAAATAGGAACTGGAAGTGCTGCTTGGTAGAACAAGTAAACGTGGTGTCAATCGTAGGATTTGGAGGTGTTGGCAAGACAACTCTTGTGAACCAGGTGTATCATAAAATCAGAGATAGATTTCAATGCATGACATTTGTGTCAGTGTCGCAGAATCCTGAGATGTCAAAGGTTTTGAGAGACATACTTTCTCAAATAGGATCCGGTAGAATGAGCTTCTGTCAGTATAATGATCAACAAAAACTTATAGAGAAGATTAGAGAACGCCTCTTAAAGAAAAGGTACGCATATTGTTTTTCCTTTGTCATAGGTAGTATTTTCCATATATATGCGAATGTTCTTTATGTTAGACAATAGAAAATGCACAGGTACAGAATGATAGCTAGATTGAGAATGATGTTTTTCCTACTAACTCAGTTATGCCTTGCTAGATTTTTGAATGGGGGCGCTCCTTTTCTAGTGTACCCGGATATGCATCAATAAGTTTGCATAATGACCAAAGCAATTTCTGGACGCAATACAGTACTAACGATTTTCTCTAACCTGCAGATTTAAGAAACTGGTACTAGACACAAGCTTTTCAATAAACCTTCCAATAGTTCACATAACTATTGGATTTGGGAGGGACAGCATGGTCCACGTGTATAAATATATAGTACATATTAACTCTCCACAAAATAGGAGGCGTATGGTGTAGATTCCTCATATTATGCATTATGGTATGCCTGGAAGTAGACTTTGTGCTATTCAAGATGTGATTGAGGCCAGAGAACATCGGTCTTCCTTTTATTTTTACTTATTTTCATTAAAAGGCTTTTATTTTAAATTTACTAATTATTTCTTATAAAACTATTATACAGATACCTGATTGTAGTTGATGACATATGGACCATACAAGTTTGGGATATCATTAAGTGTGCTTTTATACACAACAACAATGGAAGCAGAGTCATAACAACTACTCGGATTGAGCAGGTAGCTGCAGCATGTTGCTCTTATTGCTATAACCATATATACAAGATGAAGCCCCTTTGCGACCATGACTCAAGAAGGTTGTTTTTCCACTGGATATTTGGTTCAGAAGATGCTTGCCCAGAGCAATACAAAAATGTTTCACAAAGAATTTTAAAGAAGTGCGGAGGGGTACCACTGATGATAACAAGTGTAGCTAGTCTTTTGGCTAGTCAAGAATGCATGCATAAGTGGGAGAGCATACAAAAATATTTAGCTTTTGAATTGGAAACCAGTCCCACCTTTGGATGGATGCGACATATACTAAACCTTAGCTATGGTGATTTGTCTCATTCCCTTAAAACATGCTTCCTATATCTTGGTGCATATCCAGAAGATT
Organism: Eragrostis tef; assembly: GCA_000970635.1. NCBI lineage: Eukaryota > Viridiplantae > Streptophyta > Magnoliopsida > Poales > Poaceae > Eragrostis > Eragrostis tef. Next base: position 58,071 of record LAPY01000240.1, read on the forward strand.
ATAAGATTGAGAAGGTTAATCTGCTAAGGCGATGGATAGCTGAGGGATTTGTTGACTATAAACATGGTTTGAGTCCAGAGGAAGTTGCTGAGAGCTTTTTCAATGAACTCATCAATAGTTTGATTCAACCTGCTGGATATGAATATGGTGAGTTAACACACTGTCAAGTGCATGATATAATGCTTGACTTCATTTTATCAAAGTCTACAGAAGAAAATTTCATCACTTAATGGATCATAAAAATAGCACAAAGAGATCCTTCAAGGTTCGCAGACTTTGCCTCCAGTTTGAAAGTGCTCGCTTTGTCCCAACAATCATGAGCCTCTCACAGATTCGTTCACTGACCATATTTGGATGGCAATACGCTGACGGAATGCCTTATCTTTCAAGGTTTGAACTTCTGCGAGTTTTGGATCTGTATTTTGATAAATTTGTTGGGACGGAGGTCCTTGATGTAACAGCTGTATGTAAGCTTTTTCAATTGAGATTTTTGAGGATCGACAGTTACCAATTCAATATGCCAAAGCAAATAGGGGAACTGAGGCATTTGGAGACATTGGACATAGGAGATGCAACTGTTTTTAGTATTCCCAAAGAAATTACTCGCCTGCAATCATTAAGAAATCTGAATATCCCTAGCGAAGCAGTGCTGCCAAATGGAATAGGAAAAATGAGTGCCCTGCGTGCTGTAGGATTCTTCAATCTTACCGAGAACTCTGTGGAAAATATCCGTGATCTTGGTGAGTTAATCAACCTAAGGGAACTAGATCTCATTGGGACAAAGCAAACCTTAAAAGCAAAGGGACCATGTGAGAAACTCAAGCTCAGCTTTCTCATTGATTCACTTGGTAAACTCACCAATCTCTGCTCTCTGCATGTCTCCAGCATAGACACAAAGTTGACGAGCCCTAAATGTGATTTTTTGAGTTGTTGGTTCCCCTCTCCACGGAATCTTCAGAGGCTCAGTCTATTCTTCACTACAATTTCAAAAGTTCCAGAATGGATTTCACAGCTTGACAAGTTAACAAGCTTGAAAATTAGAGTCAAGCAGCTCTCAAGAGATGCTGTGGAACTTCTTGGAGAACTAACCGTGCCTTTCCTACCTTGACTTAAGTGCCCCAAAAGAGCCCACAGAAGATATTATATTCTAAAGCAACGCGTATCCAAGACTCAAGGAGTTTGGCTTGGCCCATACTTTTTTTAATGTCACATTTGAATCAGGGACTATGGCCAAGCTTCAGATTCTTCATCTAACATTCTGTATGCGCAAAAAAGGACAAGAAAGTATGATTCTTACTGGCATTGATCATCTGCTAAACCTTGAGCAGCTAACAGCACGCATATATAATCGTGGCAACATTGGGGCTTCATTTAGGGATGCCATCTTGAGGCATCCAAGGAGTCACGCCTCACTACAAGAAAAAGGCTTTCTAGACACATTTCGGTAGTTGCGTTTTTGTAAACGTCAATACACCATCATCTAAAGACGATTTTTGACACGATTTTGAGAACGTGTCAAGTTGACACGTTATTAGATACGCTTAAAACATCATTAGTCAAACAAACATGTTTCTGACATGCTTTTGATCATTAATAACTCTCTAGAGACGCTTCCTAACACACTTTTGAGAAATGATACGGTATTAGACACGCTTTTACCCGTCATTACTCCTCTAAAGACGCTTTTTGACATGCTATTTAGAACACCTCGAAGTAACACGATATTAGACACACTTCATTCATTAGTATCTCACACAAAAACACCTTTTGAGTCATTATTGAGAACGCACCAAAGTGGTAGACATGTTTTAACCGTATTTAGTCTCATATAAAACGTTTCTTGACATGTTATCAGAAATGATAGAGACGTTAAAACATTTAGAGAGCATGACTTAAAATAAATATAATTCTCATTCTAGTTGTAATTGCGTGTGAGATGAGTTGGTTAAGTGAGTTTGTGAGAGATAAAGAGGTCATGAGTTCAGGTCCTATGAATAGCAAATAAAAATTCTTCCTGGCATAGGAGGGTGGTAGGAAAATTGTTCCTTTTTTTTTGCAACGTTGTGTAACAACACTTTTTCATATAAAGCGTGACTAAATTAATAAACACGTAGGAATGTAATTATAAAAGCGTGTCTAAGTATGTAGACATGCATCTAACGTCTCTATGAATCCTGTTATATGTGCTAGACACGCTTTTGAAATCCGTATCTACACATACTTGACACGGCCCGTGCAAAGACGCCTCGGACACGCTTTATGAAAGCGTATCTATGTTCCATTAGCAACACAATAAACGTATCTAGTCCACAAATAAAGCGTGTCTATAAGGACCTTTTCTTGTAGTGCCTTCAACATAATCTTTCCAAGGTACCAAGGTCTAGAAAGAACACATGAAGTCACCTCAATTCAATTCATTTTCTGTTTTTGTATTGTTAATAACTACACTTTTTCCCTATGTCCTCAAGACTTGTTTCTTATGTCTTGCTGCATATCCTGAAGATTACAGGATTGAGAAGGTTAACATGCTACGAGGTCAGTATATACTGTATCGAGTATCATGACAACACAAATCTGCTATTAATTGTGGAAGAAGCTGTGAGCATCCGAGGAGGATGATTCAGCATACAGCAGTAGCCATGAAAAGAAGGTGCTGGACTCATTTGTTCTCAGTTACATCTCTTTTACGAAGGTGCTGGACTCATTTTCAGTTTCATCTCTTTTACGAATTGTGGCAAAGCTTGGATCTATCTTGAACTATGTATATGATCGTTTTCAGAACCTTTGCATGCATCACAAATTGCTTCTGCTACTATTTTCATCATTTCCACAAGCTATAGCTAGTTTTCTGAACGTCGAATACGGCTGTAAAAAGTATGCTGCAGATGATCCACTTTCCCCGTTGGCCTTTGGCACAGCTTATTGGCACAAAGCTAAGGAACCATTCGGAGAAAAAAGATGAGTTTGTATCTGCATCACAAAACATCAACGAAGTTAACAAACGTTTTTCAGACTTGTAAATCATAGAAACGACTCCTATAAATGAGATTGGAGAGACGCTACAGAAGAGTAGTTCAAACTTGTTGAGACCATTTCTTCCCTGCATTTTCATTTGTACTACTCTGTAATATCACTGGGCAGTGGGCATGTGTCACATACACTCTTTGCCTGGGCCTCTTTTGCCTGATGAATGTGGTCCATTGCGGGAATATCCTATAGTTCTACACCTTTCATGCCCCTCGTTTTCTATTGACCAATGTGAAAGGTATAGCTGGGCCAAATAACTATGGCATGATTGATCTAACTTGCTGCGTGCTTGTAAATAGAACATATGTGACTTGGCTGAAACAGAGGTGGTGTATGCATACGTGTGTTATCATTTCGTGCTAGCAACATGGTACTACTCCATCTTTTCATAACGGAGGTCCTAAGCGAGGTTTGCAATACCGTTTTGACCCGAAAAAACAGACCGGACCGAGATATCCGGTTACCGCGAAAACCGGAAAAACCGGTCGAAAACCAGAACAAAATTCAAATGACGAAATTAAATTAAAAAAATGTCAAAATTTCTGGTAAACCGGACAAGAATTTTCAAAACTGGTTTAAGAGGAGAAATATAAAAAAGTGCAAAAAATTGAAAGTTTTGAAAAAATGAAACAAAAAATATGTAAAAAAAAACTAGATGCAATTTGCAGCCCAATGGTGGAAATGAAACACGTAAATTCGACCGTTTCGTCTATCAAAAAAAATTGAAGGTTGCTGGTTCATAGAAAAGTTTTTTTTTTCTTTTTTCTTTTCTTCCTATTCTGCCCTGAAACTTCCTCGAATTTTTTGCCACACCAAACGGTAGAATCTACGTGAATGGTTTTCACCGTTGGACTACAAATTTGATCTAGTTTTTTTACGTATTTTTGTTTCATTTTTTTCAATTTTTTAATTTTTTTTAGATTTAAAATGAAAAAGTGGACTACCGGGTAAACCGGACCGGACCGGCTTTTTCGGTTTTCGCGAAATCGGTCCGGATTACCGCGGTAATGCAAACCTTGGTCCTAAGCCCTCCACCAGGAGACATATGTGTGTTTCACTGAAGAGAACCAGATACTGATTAAATCTAACATGTATGCAAACATCCTAATTCTTTTACTTGCTCCTGGCAAAAAAAAAACCCTACTTGCTCCCCAGTCCTGATCTAAAGAATGTTTTCAAATTGTTGTAGGAAGATGTGAATATCATGAAGAATATTGGAATGGATGCATACAGGTTCTCCATCTCATGGACAAGAATTCTTCCAAGTGATCTTATCTTCCTGTCTATACAAATACAACACATACCTTATCCAAACGCTCCATAAATATTTAATGCTATGGCAGATGGAAGTCTGAGCGGTGGAGTCAACAGGGAAGGAGTCAATTATTACAACAGTTTAATTAATGAAATATTGTCCAAAGGTATGTCTATCTCCATATATTTAACACTTTCCATAATAGTATCAAAATTGCATGAAGATTATGTCCATTTTGATTTGAATGGAGGTTAAATCTTACTTTATATACAGGGCTGCAGCCATTTGTGACTATTTTCTGTTTGGACTCGCAAGCATAGAAGACAAATATGGAGGGTTTCTTAGCCCTAATATTATGTAAGCCAATGATATTCTACCCCTGTTTTCCACAAAACTATCGTTATACCAGCAGTCACTCCTATGTACTTTAGCCTGGAATGTAAACGTGGTTAAAAAGAATAATTGTGTACGGCATAATAAATTAATAATGTTTTGATTGAACATCTCTCAAATACAAACGCGGCAAAATAACAACCTTTCGGGCCTTTGACGTGCAGTTTTGATTTGCCCTTCTATCACAGAAGCTATTGTTTTCGGCATACCTCTAATGAAACTTTTAAACTCCATGAATATTCTTTGAGGTACTTAGATTGGATGGATGAAAATTATACGTTTATACTTGTCTTGAATTGTAGTTGAATAACATTATAGCTTATTTCATTTTACAAATATATTTATATATAATAATAAA